>VYXH01002108.1:1426325-1458062 GCA_013397275.1 Burhinus bistriatus
CAGCGCCCGCGCCCCTCCCAACCGCCCACCAGGCCGCCGCTGAGCCCCTCGGCGGGGCGAGCCCTCCCCCCGCCAGCGGCGGCGGCGGCAGCGCCCTTCCCTCCCGGGACGTTAGGGCGCGCTCGGGGGCCGCCGCGCCGCGCCGCCCGCCAGGTGGCGCTGCCGCCCCGCGAGCCGGCCGTCTCGACCCGGCTCCGCCCACCAGGGGCGTCACAGCAGGGGCGGGGAGCGGGGAGAAAAGAGGAAGCCGGCGGGGCTGCGCGCGCACCTCGGGGCGCTGGCCGGGGCGGGGGCCCCGCCCCCCTCCTTCCCCCTCCCCTGCTCAGGAAAGGGCGGGCTGGGGACGGCGGCGGTTGGGCGCGCGCGTGGGCGGCCATTTTTGGCGGGGAGGGCGGGAAGCTTCTCAGCGGGGCCTGCGCCCTACCGGCCGCCCTTCAGCCCCCTCGTCAGGGAGGCGCAGGCTCCTCTCACGCAGGCAGGGCTGCTCCTCTTCCCCCCGGCTCTTCCCGCCCCTCCCCGCGGCCGGGCGGCAGCGCCGCTCCCAAGCACGGCGGCGGCGGAGGAGGGGGCAGGGCGTTTGCCGCCCGTGCCAAATGGTCGCTGCAGCGGGAAGGGGCGCGTCGGCTTCGAAATGTGGTCTAAACCCGCCTTCGCTTGCCGGGGGAAGCGGGCTCTGTCGGCGCATCCCTTCAGTGCCGCTCGGCCGGATGTGGTGGCCTCCGCCTCGGCTCGGAGAGCGGGGCCGGGCCGCGCAGCGCAGTACGCGGTGTCGGGACGGGCCCTGGCCTTCGTGCTCCTCAGCGGTGCCACCACGGCCTCGGTGCAGGTGGCATCGTGCAGTGCCCTTGAGCGCTGTTGTGTGGGAACAGCACAAGCTGGTTTGTGGTTTTTGGTAAAATAAAGCTTCCCCAAGCGAAGGATGGGAAAAACCGGCACATTTTTGTTATTTGTTACTGCCAAGTAATTTATTTGGGGCTAAATACTGGAGGGATCTGGGTGAAATCTGGTGACCTGAAGGTCATAATGTTAACAAATTGCCTTTTAGACTGCAGTGGAGAAAACCTTTCTTTTGTTCTTTATCTTTGGAGGAAAAAGCCTTTGTGGTGCCTTTTACTGGATGGTTTAGCGTCCTGTGATTCAAATCCCAGGGAGGTTTTCTGTTGCTGTGAGAGCTGCTGTTTCAAAATTAGGTTTCTCTTTAACTCCAATGTGATGTTACGAGTGTGCCCGTCATAGAATGAACTTAAATTAAAGCACCTTTAATTGGGTATGTTTGTACCCAGGCATTCTAAGACTTGCAGAGAGCTGTGTTATATTGGGACAGCCACAAGGACTTTTGTGGAATTTGGCCCAGGCACTAATACATGTTATACACTGACTTTTCATAAATGCTCTTTGTTGTCTTAGTTTAACAGATAAGCATAACTTGGCATGAATCTAAGTAATGTGGAATAACATAGGGATGTTTTAACAGTTACAGTTGAGTTTATATAAGAAAAACATACGCAGTTTTTATGTTTCCTAAGGTTTTTAAATGATGTTAGCAATATGAGCTATATAACTCTTGTTCCTTTTGTTGCTCTAGAATTTGCAGGAGTGGTTAATAGAGTAATGGATTGTTTTAAAATGCATTTAAATATATCAATAAACACTTGACTCTCAACAAATCCATAGCTTGCATTTAATTTATTTTTGAGTAATACTGAAGCCTAGTGCTTAAAAGTGGGTACTTGGGTGTCAAACTTCCAGTGAAGATCTGGGAATTGTGCCTAATTACTCTTCTTGGCCTGGGATTAATGCCGTGTCTTTATTGTTAGCTTGATGAAAATCAGTTCAGGTTATAATCTAGAAGGTTTACATTGTTTCAATTATCTGCTGTTCTCTTGTTCTCTAATAACTCATGTTCCGTCCTTTTCCCCATCACCACCTATTCTTAGCCACCAAAAATATCTTCCCTTCTGCCGAGCTCTCTTTTTTTGTCCTTGAGTACTCTTCAATTTCAAAAGGTACCTTTCACTCTTTATTTTCTCCATTAATTTCTAATTTCTGTTTAGAAGTGGATTGCTAACATTAATATATTTTCTTGATAGTAGATTGCAAGAACTTTTGGGCAGGGAACCATGTTAAATTTGACAGAACTCCATGAATGCTTGTGAATCTTGGAAAGAGTGTCCTTTTCATACTGCGCACTGGGGTTTGGGGTTTTTTTGGTAGTTTGTCATGAATATAATGATAGTATTGCAGTCATTTTACCAGTTTCATATTTATCAGTAGTGGGTTTGTGAGTTACATTTTTGTATGTAATGTGGGCACCAAAGAAGCGCCGTGACTTACTCAGAATAACAGCAAATACCTGAATTTCCATAATACATGGGGACAACCTGTATTACTAGTTTTCTTGGAAATTCACTGTAGATACAATTTTTTTAAATTAAAATAACTGAAAATTAGGTACATAAGAATGTTGGTATTTTAAGAAAAAAAGCGTTAGGGTTATAATTACCGACACAGGGATTTTTAAATTTTTTTTTTTTTTAATATTCTGGCATACAGTGTTTCAAGACAGGTTCTATATTTATATTTAGAAATCTGCCAGATATTACTAGATCTCTGTCTTTATCCTTACCATCTTAATCTTTGGAATCTACTCCAGAGTTCTTCAATGAAACATTGACATTGATATTTTTAGAAAAGTGGCTCGTGTCAGATTGCCAGGCAGCCCTGCTGATGGCACGCAGGGACTGATTTGCATCTCTCGGTACTTTAATGCCCTTTGCCCACACACTGAGCCACCAACTTTTGTCAGGGAGTGCTCTGTCAGTTGACCGATTAGCGTGGGTGGTGATGTGCCAAGGAAGCAGAAAAATCCTTGCTTATTTTAACTATATTAAGTAAGGTTATTGCTTTACCAATTTTAGTTACCATTCTATTGACACTAAGCATAACCCTGCTTCAGCTGTTGAAATAACAGGATACACAGTGCGCGCTGATGGCCTGTTAACAGTTACGTGCTGTGCACAGCTACACCCCGACTGGCGAGCTGGGGAGGGCACCCATGTTGACTGGTGCTGCTCAGGGTGGGGGAGTGCTTCCCCTGCTCCGAAACGGGGCACCCCATGCAGGTTATGTTGTTCTGGGTCCAGCAGCCCAAGTAGGGCAGTAGTGCTCTTGAGGCTCCAGCGCTCTATGCTGCAGATAAGCCTAGTGGTGACTTTTCCTCTAGAGCTTTTGAAGGCTTTTCCCCGAAGTTTGCTTTACCCTTTATAGAGTTTGTATCTGGGACCTCCTGAGTGTTACATGGGTCACAAAATCATTTTTTATCCCTTTTATCTGCTGTAACTGTCATCTTCGTGTTAATTTTCACTACTGCTTTCCAGAAAAGACACTGTAGTTCCCACCAGTCACACAGTTTCCTTTCTTACAGCCAGTAAGGGTGAAGTTTACTATATACACATTTGTGTCCAGCCAAGGTCATGGCACCAGGGGAGGCCTCTGGACTCCACTTACGTATTTGTCTTCCCTATGTTCTTCTAAGTAAGAATCACTTTGAATACAGGCGAAATATATTCCCATTTCCACATAGAACAGAAAAAGAACAAGGATCTAGTGAGGAAGAAGCAAGTATGCATAAAGATTTTCTTGTTTTACTAATATAGCATAGGGAGGGCTGTATGTAGCATGCTAGCACAATACCAGAGCTTTAAATCTCATTAGCTTTTTAAAACTACTAAGGTAGCAGTCATTCACATTTTGGAAAAGAATTGTTTTGTCTCCCTATTGATCGTATTAAGATGCAACGTGACCTGGTTTGCATTTATGTCTTGAAAGACCTAGATCAGAATAAAGTATTTATTTACTGTAATGGTGTAGTATTTAGACTAGACCATTTCTTTACCAAAGACCTCAAAAATTATCACAGAAGAATTCAGAATAGTGTATTGGCCCTCCATCGGGCGATGCTCATGTTCAATAGAAGATGGAAGTTTCAGAAGGAACAGTGGACCTTGCAGCGTTTTGTAGCGTGCATGTCTTAAGTCAAAATGTCATAACTGAAGAGCTGCCCTTGTCATGCTCTTGTGAGCTATGATCTGAGAATTCATCCAGAACTGCACTGAATTTTTAATATTTGGATGAAATCCAGAATAATCTAGGATGCAGGCAGAATTTGGTTGCTTGACATGAAAGTCCTGTTCAATTTGCTGCTTAATGGCCACTGTTGGGATACAACTTGCTGCTTATGGTACTGAAAACTGGGAGAGCATCCCGTGTGAAGTACCAGGTTGTTATTGCCCAGTTCTTACACACTTTCTTTAGGCATCAGCTGCTGACTGCTCTCTGAGACTGGCTGTTAGGCTAGCCAGGCTTTGATAAAGTAGGGGTGGTTTTTGTTGTTTTCTGAGTGGTTTTCTGAATTTACAATCTCTTGCTTGCTTTTTTTACTGCCTGTGTCAAAGTTGTGCAATTCATTCCAAGACGAAGAGCTTGATGCTTATGTCTTGAGGCTAACCTTGACTGGGCGGCAGCACATGGGTGAGACTGGTTACTCTGAGTCACTTTGGTGGACATAGAGCCTACGTGTATATCCTGAGCATGATGGTTTGCACAAAATGCAATGGGGGGTGCTGCTTTCTTTGTAAAAGAAAGAGATGCTGTGTTACCATTTTCATTAATTTAGTGGTTTGTCTTCCCCAAAAGAGAAGGATTCAGCTTTCTCAACTGTTCGAAAAACATTAGCTTATGTTTTCTACCTTCCAGAAGAATTTCTGATGGTAAGTTTTTATGGGCATAGGTTCTCCTCTTGTAGCTTTGCCTGTGCAAAAAAAAATTTAAAGATTTGTTGGACAAATAAGAGAAACTGTGTGTGATGGAAGCAACTCAAATGTGTAGCCTGACGTTGAGGTCCTGTTTGTAGGAGTGGGAAGACCAATACGCTAGTTGTAGCAAAGTGCTTATATATTTTATACAGCATAGTTGCTGGCTAGAACTCATAAAACTCTTCTCATCTCTTCCCCTCAAGGTAGGTTCCACAACTGGTACAGTATATTTTCATGCTTGTTTCCTTTTTGGCAAGGAGAGGAGGAAATTCCTGCACAGCCACCTGTACCCAGTACTAAAGTGATACCATTTTTTGTCTTCCTGCCTATTTTTAAAATGATGAGAGAGCTGATATAAAATGGATTAGGTCAAAGATGAAGCTGAGCCCAGCTCTTCTACCTCCTGGATGGCTCTAACCACAATGTTTTAGAATGAGCTAAACCTTTTGTAAGAAAACAGATTAAGCCCTATCTGATCTCAAAAGGTAGTCTCTAGGTGCAACTAAACACGTGGGAAGAAGGATCTGTAAGTTACCTATTCCAGTATGTAACTATTTGTGGATTTAGTGGCCTGAGACCCCTCAGCTTTTGTGAAACCCAGTCTGAAACACACCATTGCTTAGTCAGCAAGCACTGCAGGAAGATACCCTTCTGCAAACAGGCACGGGTTGGTTACATTTTCCAAGGTAGTCATGGTAAGAGTTACTGTATTTTTAAAGTTAGTAATTCTTGGTGAGGTAGTTAAATGCATCTTGATACCTATGTGTGTGATGTGTTTTGATGTTCATGGTCTCTAACTGTGATGTGCAGATACAACCACTGTTGCAGGTGGTGCCAAACCGAATGCAAGTGGACGGCGTCAGGAATTTGGCTACTGCTTAGAGGAGGTGTTTGGGATACAAGAAGCACAGTTCACTTCCTCCAGCTCACAAGGTGCAGGATGTGGTAGAATAAATAAATGATGAGCTGGCATCCGCTCTGAAGCAGCTGAAGATGGAATAACCCAAGAGGATAATTCATGGGTTGAAACAGGAGCAGATGTCAATTAAGACAGCTTGTCTGGCCATTTGGGTGCCAGTTCTGTAACATGTCTCAGCAGTACAGGCTTGCCAGGCAGCCTGTTTGTGAAATTCGGCATTGCTTGACATCTTAATTTGTTAGAAGGTGGAGAATTTCTGTAGGCATTGTGAACTAGGAAAATAAAAAAGGGTTTTTTTGATCATTGGAGTAAATTACAATTTGATGTTAAACCCAACTACATGCCATTTTAAGTAGTCATTTTTTAAATGAGAAGTCCCAATACAAAACTAGTTGCTTTTACTAGAAACAAAACAGTTTTCACATGAGGCTGTCTGGGGCAATGGGCTACTGCACTTTAAAACTTCTGCAGTAGTGTGCACTTGTTTTCCAAAGCATTTTGCTCCACACCTTTTCTTAACTAAATTCCTTTCTTTTCCCCTTCCAGTCTCACTCTTGTATTGGGTGAAGTGCCATGCTGGTAGAGCTTATAGCTTTCAATCCCAGAAATAAGCTCAGGTTTCATCTGGGAAATATTTCTGTAAACTAATATTTGGAAGACTCCGATGATAACAGGGCTCCTGTCCTGCCTAGGTTAGAGCAACAGTCCTTAAGAATTGATGCAGGAACCCTTAAAAGAGAGATGGGACTTGAGGATTTGATTTTTCTTTTATACAATGGACATTATCACTATGCGAAATCAATGTGTTGATTGCAAATTAAAGGCCAAATGTACCAATTCACTGTCTGAGAGATGAAAAGCTGTTATAAAAAGTAATTGAGTCTATTTCTGAGCTGGTACAAGTTTGCCTTTAAGAAGTCCAATAGTCAATTACATGGAATGAGGAAAGGGTTGTGTTACGTTATTTTCTCATGGTACCACCTCTCTGGGTTCCCTTTTCTCCCATGTTGTGTACCTTTTAATCATAAAAAACCCTCAAGCATATATCCTTCTATATCTTGAAGTTAGCATTCCCACAATATTTATCTATATTGTACTGTATTCACCCTCAAAGATAGCTAGTGGTTTACTAAAATTCAAACAAGTAGGTTATAGACATGCACGATTAAGCTTAGTGAAAGAAGATGAAGTCGGTTATGTGGTGGCATGAGGGGAAATGGAGAAAAGCCAGTAACAACCTTAAGTGTCTTTAAAAATCAATTTAATTTGCTTTAGAGCATCAAACACTTAAAAGGTTTCACCAGATTCATACAGTTACGGCTTGTGTCGCTTCTGAAAACCTGTTTGAAGAACTCAGTAGCTTGGGGCAGCATGCCCTCAGACCACAAAGGAGAAAGTGGCTGGTCAGGAAGGAAAAATGAAGCTTCATACACAGACATGTTTAAGAAATGTAAATGTCATAGGTTTGGGGGAATAGCGTTCATCCTGGGAAAGGTATTTCCTTTAAAACCAATTAAATTAACACTATCTTCATATTAGTATTTCTGTACCTTTTCTTTGGGAAAACTGCTGAGATCCTAATAGCCCATCTTAGGTGAAAACTTCCATGTTTTGGGGATCAGAAGGATCCAGATTGCTCTGAATTTTATGCGACATTCCCTGAAGAGCTTTCTCTTTTCCAGCAACCCAGCTGTGCATGTGGTTTTGCCTCCTGACTTGAGAGATTGAAGAGACTTTTTCCTTGATCCTTTCAGATGGAGTTCTTGGAAGCAGGAAGGTTGCTAACTGCAGAGTTTACCTGCTTTCCAGGATGAAGGTTGCCGCAAGTTAGTTGTCCATTTAAAAGCTCTGTAAATATTTAAGCAGCACTATAGCAGGATATGAGGGAAAATTCCCTTTGAATATTTTATCTTCAATATAGAAGGCACACATAAATCTATTTTGAGAATAAAAGTGTCCTTTGTATTCTAAATACTTTTTTTTGGAAGGATTTTGTATGAGGAACCAATCTGGCTTCCTCCCCCAGCGCCTGTAGGCAAAGCCACCAGTGACCGAGACCTTCTTTTACACAGAGCTGCTTTTGAGAACGGAGGAGCCCCATCAGTGTGGCAAGAGCAAAATATGATACTTGGTCTCAGAAATACTTCCACAAAATCGTTCTTTGCAGATCTAGGCTGTACGTCAGAGTGAATTTTATCTAAACCCATATAATATTGGGGAGGAGGGTTAAATAGCATTGGTATTTTTTTATTTGGAGGTTAGTAATTTATCACTCGAAGTTGTACAATACATTAATTATCAGAACAATTGGACCTATTGAAAGTTTCTGAAGTGAAAGCCACAAGTTATCAGATAAATTTAGAGTTGTGTAATTTTCTCATAACCCTTCACTTGGAAGCCTTTCTGCTTCCAGTGTAGGATGAAGTCTGGCGACGAGGTTAACCCTGACCTCTGGGTGTTCTATATGGACTTGTTCATTTCTGCCACATTCTTTCAGTTTAAATTTAGATTTGCTGGCAGCTCTTATGCCTATTGCAATAAGCTTCATGGGCAAAACATTGAAACAAATATGCCTTTTATCACAGATGTTTTTGCTGAATAAGATTAGCGAAGAACACTTAGAAGCTGAAAAACAGCGTGCAGAAGCCTTTGGTCCAAAAGGCACAAATAATTGAATGTCTGGAATGTATTTACTTCTCAATCCAAGGAAAGAGCAAGTAATTGTTTAGGTGATGGACCGTAATCTTGCGCCCTGTTTTACCTCTGTAATTTGTTATTGGAAGTAATGAAATTTCAACTATGTAAGTGAACACAGAATCTGGATATGAATGTGTGCATGTCACAAAAACATCCAGCTTGCTGTTCTAAAACCAGCTGTGGTTGCTGTAGGAAGTACCAACCTACAGCTAAATTTTATGTTTGGCTGATGGCTAAATGTGTCTTAGTAAATATTAAACAGTTGGGTTAGTTCTTCGTATACAATAATGATCTGAAGCATAATAACTGCATTTGTAACTGCTTTAAGGAAGTGCATACCACTTCATTTTATATTTAGCACAGAGGACTATACTTCTGTTTTATTCTATTTTTATTCTTTTTTGTTTAACCTGAGTATATGAGACTTGAGAAATCCACATGGCAAAGGAGTTCACTTTCAAGGCCAATATGTCATTCTCTGCCTAATGTATGACATGATCTTCATAGATAAGGTTGCTCCACCTTGAAAGATTGGTTTGACAAGGAATTCTCTGGTCTCACTTTCTACTACTGCTCATCTGTCTAAGATAGGATGAGAGGAAACAGCCTCAGGTTGTGCCAGGGGAGGTTTGGATTGGACAGTAGGGAAAATTTCTTCACTGAAAGCATTATCAAACATTGGAACAGGCTGCCCAGGGAAGTGGTTGAGTGACCATCCCTGGAGGGATTTAAAAGACAGGTAGACATGGTGCTGAGGGACATGGTTTAGTGGTGGTTTTGGCAGTGTTAGGTTTATGGTTGGACTCAATGATCTTAAAGGTCTCTTCTAACCTAGATGATTCTGTGATTCTATATTCTGAGGTAACATACAAAAAGTGTTCCTGTATCCTGTTTCTCTGAGCTTTTCAGGTTCTTCAAAAGATAATAGCATTCCTGTGCATTGCTGAATGCGGCTCCAACAAAGAAAGAAGACCTTGAGAGTATATGGAAAGGTGTGTTCTCCGTGTACACCTTTTTAGGGGAAAACCAATGAATAAAGCAGACTGTGATTCTCAGACAATTTAGAGTGAGATTTTTTTTTTTTTTCCTCCTGAAGGGCAAGACACAAAAGCTTCCAAAGATGCTCTGACCCTACTGCCTCTGCATTTGCTGTGGGCAGGATACACTGATACTCAGCTCTTCTGAGCACTTTGATGGCGTCCAACCTAGTTACTGGGGCTGAACACTGGGGAGCTGTGTTTCTCATGAATGAATTAGGCAGAATTTATTCACTGGTCAGAAGTCCCACTGTGCAGGCTGTATATTTTTGAATGTAAGTAACATCATGTTTTTGCTGTTCAGCAGGAAATTTCAGGCAACCTTTGAAATACGTAGCCGATCAGCATTTGTGCCAAATTTCCAGTTAGTGAATGGCATTTGTTAACTGGGCCCATTTGGCTTTATCTTGAAGGATAATGAAAACCCATCTTTTTCCTCATCCCCTTAGTAGACACAATATAGAGTCTTACTGAACTAAAAAAGACAGAAATGAATGGAGAAAGCTAGGAGAGTTATAGTTTGGGGGAACTCTTCAGGACTTGTATTTTTAAGGAATGACTGTGGTTTGAGCTCTCTTACAGTAAAACAAGAAATTTAAAAAAATAAGGGGGGGTTGGCTCATACAGATGTATTGCAGAGTATTGGTGAATGCTGGAAGTACTGTTCCAGCATGTAAATATTTGTTGAGATAAAGGCAAAGTGTGCCTCCCAATGCATGGAGCTGCATTTTTTTACTTTAACACTATATCATATATGTGTGTTACTACATGCATTTGGAGTGTCTTCATCAGAAATATTTGGAAGTCTTTCTTAAAGTCTTCATGAATTTTCATCTTTGCATTTTCTATGGAAAATGCTAAATTAGAGACATCTTTCCAGCCCCCCAAAATACACTTTTCTGTCATGGAACAGAAAATGGACTGTTTGCACGTGTGTAAATTTCTCCTACTTTTCTTTGAACACAAAAATCCTAACTGCTAATGTAACTGTGTGTTTGTCACCTAGCAAGTCCAATTTTTGCATAGCTTACTGAAAAATCAGACACAATTTACTGATTTCTGTGTGTAATTGTTGTCTCAGAATTGTTTACCACTGGTTGGTAAGAAAGCAACTTCTTACAGCTCCTTTTGCTTACATTACAGTTTAACTGTGTTGGGAAATAGAACCTTCATATTAGATTTTGAGAGACTTCCTATCTTTGTTGTTGCTGGAGTCTGGGTTGGGTTATGTGTTTCTTCCTTGTTGGGTGTTTTTAGCATTCTTCAGTATTGGAAAGATCAGTACGTGAGGAAACATAACTACAGGAAAATGTAGAGTCTTTACTTTGTCTAGGGATGAGTGTTGTAGGCATTTATCAACGTGCACGTTTTCTGTGTAAGAGCATCTCACTCAGAAAGGATTCTACATGAGGAATGTCTGTTGATACTCACTTTCCATGGAACATCCTGTATTTCCTATATTTTACTTTAAAACATTTGGGAAGACCATGGGAAGTAATCAAAGAATCTGTTTACATAATTTTAATAGCTACACAATTGAGATACAGCTTAGCACTTTTCACAGCATTTCAGGAAAAATACTCAGAGGTTATAAAAAATTGGGAAATTCCAAATAAAGATTTGGAAAACTAAAGATTGGATATTTAATTTTCTGCGTTTCAAAACAATCCCTACAAAGATAATACTAGCCCCTCTGAAGGGAACATGCTTCTATGGGTAATATTAGACCAGATGTCTGATGATCTGGGGCCTTATTCTTAGTTACTGTGGTGAAGATGAGTAATTCCATTAGTAAAAATAGATGTCAGTGTAATACTGGAGTGAGCCTCCTGGATTCGATTCCTAAATCCTTTTTCTATGAAAGTGAGCAAATTACAATTATCTCTCTGTTCCACATGTGAAACCTTCATGAGGAAACAAATCACTATAAAGATTTATCAGGTGAGAATAGTAGCAATATTCATCTAGCTCCTCCAGGTATTGTGGAGTGTTGGTATGATGCTCTTAGGTTTTTAGCAGGATGGCAACGCGCTATTACTGTTTGTATGCTCAGTCTGTTAGAATTGTTTTCTATGAAATTATCCTCTGTGAAAAGATACGTATTGTTTGTGAAAGGAAGACAGATGAAAGAACTGAAGTAACTTCAGGACAGAGACTAATCTGGGGAGCTGTAGCTGCCCATGATGACAGGGAGGTCAGTGTGACTATTTTTCTTGAATGAGGAAAACGAGGCGTAATGCAGCAGCATGCACAGGGACTGCCATGGAAAGATGCTTAAGGGAGTCACTGGAAAGGACTTTGAGGAAACTAAGCAACACGAAAAGTATTTTTGGCAGTTGCACTACAATGGATTAATGTTTTCATTACACAGTTCACATAAGAGGGGAAGATACATCCATGAAAACAGAAAATGGTTGAGACCGATAAAGTATTCCCAACGGATGGGCAGGAGAAGGCTGCGAGACTTGATGAAGTCTGGAATTATAGTAAGGAATAAAATACAGTGCACACGATGACCTTCAATATTCTGATTCTTATTGACAACCAGCAGTCAGTGGAGAGATGCTGAAATAGAAGTGGCTAAAAGAGGAGACATTAAAGTTTCTTTGTTTTTGGTCTTGGTTGTGCTTAGCTTGAGCTGGCAGTGGTTTATCTGAGATGAAATGTTAGAAAGCCATTCAGATACACAGAAGTGAAGTGTGATCATTTGAGTATGAAGAACAGCTATGAATATGTGTCATCAGGACTGGAGTGGTAATTGAAACTTTCTAAATGGAGAAAGTTACCCAAGGACAGGGAAAGAGCTGGTCAGCTTTTTCCTTGAGGGCTAGAAGAAAAATGCGAGTCTTCAAGTTACAAAAAGCTTGAATGTTTTAAGACTTCATGTATGTTTGATTTCTTGTAGACCCAACCAGAAAAAGGATCTGAATGGTCAGACTCTATGTCATGTCTTATGAAGAAACTGGAACAGTTGAATTTAGATATTGAAGAAGCTCTGAGTGCTGGCTCTTCTCCCTCCAGTACTCCTTCTACCAAAAGGCAAAAGCAACTGGTAAGAATGTGTGTGTCGGGTGATATGTTTTCTAACATTTAGCTATCAGATGCTCATCAAGCCATGGTCTTTAGATCTGGTTGTGTTTCTTGATAGGCTGAGGAGCTCAGGTTCATGGATGAAGTAGGTTACAGTTTTCACTCAATAATAACAAAATCTCATGAACTGCTTAGACAACTAACGGCCAAATAAACAGAAATGCCACAGGATGAAACTTGTAAGTTTTCTGTCAATATGGCTTAAAAGCATTAAACAACTTTTTTTAGAGGGGAATTTGAATCCAGATGATTGCATTTGATAGTTTTTCAGGGTAGAATACCGTTAATTTAAAGATCCAGTGCTAGCCTATTTACACTTGTTAAGTTTATTTAAAGATATAACAGTGAGAGACACTATCTTCACTAAGAGTTGAATTAATATTTTTGTTTCTTTACTTTATCTGAATATTTGATTTAGAGCTGCATTCCTCTAGTTAAGAATATTTTGTGCTGGCAGGTGTCATCAGTTGGTGACATGCAGTTTCCCAAGCTTTTATTTTGAGGGCAAATGGTATTAAGAGGCAATGATACTATTTTAATAATTTTTGAACAAGCAAGGGTTTTTGTAGAAGAAAGTAATGAGAGTGAACAGCATGAGAAGTAGGAGTGTTTGTTCTCTGCCTTAGGTTATGATTAAAGTCAGTTCTTAAGATAGAGTTGCTTGGATTTGCAGCTCTGAATGTCAGTGCTGGCTTGAAATTCCTGGAAGGTGAGCTTGTTGGAATGCTTTTGCCGTTGCTGCTGTTTCAATGCTGCTTCATTTTGTAAAGTAAATTCTTTAAGTAAATACCTCTGCAGATCACAGTGTAAATGTTCATGTCCCTCAAGCTGGGATGTTCAGAATCTTGCATCTCAGTGTTGCGCTTTGCAGTAGATGTTTTCATATTCTGCAGAGAGAGTGTTAGAGTGGCCGTGACTGTCTCTCATTTCTTTCTTACTGTACATGTCAGCAAGTCAGAACCAGCTCTGTCCAACTGAATTAATTTCATCATTAATTTGTCTATTAATGGACAGTGTTCTGTCTTCTTGTAGGAGACTGCTCAGTGTCTTCTGTCAAAATGCGACGGCAGTGTAGTCTACTTTTCTGCTTGAAAGTGAAATCCAAGCTATGAGAGTTTAAGCACTTCCCATTGTGAGGCAGTCTGTTTTGGTCACCAGTGATCCAAACAACTGTGGTTTTATGGCTGTGCCTATTCTACTAAGGCAAAAACCATGGTTTGGTTAGGCATCATTCTTTTTCCATGATGACTTGAACATCATAGGACACTGGACTTCAAATCCATTGCTGGAGCATTCATTGAAGGGCATGTAGACAGCAGAAAAACAAACCCAAATAGACAATGTGTTCAAATGCCCTTTAATACATACGAACAACAACAGCAAAAGTGGTTGCATAGAGAATGCCAACACCAGCATCCCAGATGCTTGCACTTCTCTTATTGAAGCCTGGTAGCAAGACATCTGAGTACAGAGGCCAGGAATTCGGGGACAGCCTTCTTCCTGGGACGTATTACCCCACCAAAAGCTTGTGCTAGTGATGCAGATAAATCCTACCTCCAAGCCAGTCTCACTGCTCTTCGTGCACTTGTTTCCCTGATCAATAGTTGCATCTCTTTGAATAAGTCCAAAAAGGTTTCAAGGATGTTTCTAACATCAATGCCAAAATTACTGTTCTCCTCAATATGATATTTGAGCAGTTATGCTCCTCTTTATCAGGTCATGTCTTCTTCCCATTCTGAAGTAGGAGAGCGTGCTTCATTTTAGAATCACAGAATCATAGAATGATTTAGGTTGGAAGGGAGGGACCTTAAAGATCATCTAGTTCCAACCCCCCTGCCATCGGCAAGAACACTTCCCACTAGACCTGGTTGCTCAAAGCCCCATCCAACCTGGCCTTGAACACTTGCAGGGATGGGGCCTCCACAGCTTCCCTGGGCAACCTGTCCCAGTGTCTCACCACCCACAGAGTGAAAAATTTCTTCCTGAGATCTATTCTAAATCTACCCTCTTCCAGTTTGAAGCCATCATACCTCATCCTGTTCTTATCCTAATTTTAATTGTCTGTGGACAGGCAAACATCTTGTGAATCAGCCACATTTTTATTGTGGCCTTATTTGGCAGACTGGAAATGTTCTTTAAACCTTCAAGAGCTAATTTCACTACAGGAACTGGAGAGAACATTTAACACAAAGGTCTTCCTTTGCTGTCTCCTGCAAAGGTATTTGTAGTCAAACCATTTCTGAACAAGGGAATCATCTGCACTAATTTAAACATTTAAGAATAGTTTGCCTCAAAATGGGTTGACCTTAGTCTTCCCGTCAAAGAAGTGCAATACATCCTCCCAAATTTCTCCATTAATTTACTGTGAAGAAACAGATTTTGAAAATCTCAGAATGACAGTTGCAGTGGAAAAAATGAACAAACTCTTGTTTTCATACAAGTTGTATGAGTAATTTATCTTCTATCAATTCATCCCATTTGGTCCATATTTCTTATTATAGCTTGTAATTTGTTCCACACATATCAAATGTTTTATTCTTGTCACTCACAATGAAACTTGTATAGGAAGAAGATATATCTCCGACATATGTTTACTAGTAACTGTATAAATTTGGCTCCTATAAAATGATGAACCACTTATGGGTTCTTCATATGTTTTTTATCTTATTTTGGTCACATAAACTGGGAACTGACACAAGAAATTATGATTGAAAAGGATTTTGGGTGAAGTGCTCACAGATGCAAGGCCAACTTGTAGACCTGAGGTCTCAGAAGCAGGTGACTACTGTATGAGTGGCAACACGTTTGGTGGAGCAGCTGCTCTGAAAATTGGTCTCTTGAGGGTGTAGGCAATTTTTAACAGATGACACAGTATTCATTTCTTATGGCAGATGCTGTGTCTCAGAAGTGTATTTTGTAATTTAATCACTAGATTGAGCTGGTCGGTTTTCTACTGAAGGATTTTTCATCTGTTCGCGGAAGTAACTCTGATATTTTTATTGTTCTTTAAATTTTCCTGTTGTGAAGGCATCTGTCATTAATAATACGCAATTGAACAAAAGTTTTGCAGGAAGAAATCTAAATATTGGCTAAAGAAAATAAACTGGGTGAATAAATGTTATGGGACTTATTGGGCGAGAGTACGGGGTCTTGCAGTATTTTGGTGAACAAATGTAAGGTGTTTTCTAAAACATAATAATTTTTAGATGAATACTAAGAGGTGGTCTGTCTTTACATCTGTGTAAACAGCAAGTTACTGCTGGTCAGTTTTTCGTTGGGAAATAGAATTGGGCAGTAGCACTGGCTGGATGACTCAGTATCTGATCCAGAAAAGATATTGAAAATAATTATCTCTCATCAAATTATTTTCTGAAACATTCTCTCACCAAAGCTATAAAAACATGTTTTCAAGTACAAAAGATGTGCTATCTGAATGTGCTAACAGCAAAACTGCCAGCTTTGGAAGACTGCAGTTAATAGTGCTGCTTCTCTAAAACCTGTACCTTTCCTATGAAAAACAGTCTTTCTTAGCAATATTGAAGGAGCTACTTTGTAAATGAGATAGCAGAGATAAAACTCTATTGCTGTAAACAGTGCGTTTCACTGTTGTTTAATGTATCTGCTTCATTGCCATTTGATGTCTAGTACTCAGTTTCCGTACAGAAAAAAAAGCAGATCTGAAGAATGAGAATCACGTTTTTCAGTTTTAGTCCTTTATCATTCATGGATAGTGACACAGAAATCCTGTTTGATTATAATTAACCTGTCTTATGTTAGAGATATGCCTTTCATTGAACAAAGTTTTGGCTTTAACTTACACATTCTCTTCATTCTTGTGCAGTAGTATATTATCTTCAGACTTTTTTGGGCCCCATACCAATTCTTTTGTCAACCTTGCAAAGCCTCCTCATTTTCCAGCCCTAAAAATACACTAACTGGGAACTAGGCAGTTGCTGTTAAAGACCAGCAGCAAATTTGTCCTCTTGTGAAGGGGAGCAGCAGAAAACGGGCTGATTTTGATTGATGGTACCCAACAGCTTGGGACTGCTCTGCAGTGCATCCATGATCCTGGTTCCCTGATTGTTTCCAGCCCAGATCCTGCTGGACTGCAGCACGGCTTGCTCCTTGCTCACACACCTCGTTGTTCTTTTGAGGGAAACCAGGATTCATGGGGGAATGTTGTGCCGTTGGTCTCTTCCTGGCACTGAATTCAGCACAACTGGGTGCGTGGGGGCACGGAGTTAGGACACGCATTTTTTAAAAATGGTGTGGGCGTGACATCTCCCCAGGTTTGGGGGACTGGGAAGAGGGGATTTGGAAAGTTCGGTGTCTGGGATTTGAAAACGGGAGTTTGCTGGGTCTCTGCTTCAGTTAGAAAAAAGAACATGAAATAAAATGAAAAGATAGTGTTAAGTAATTTGAATAAAACCATTTCTCTTTCTAAAGTAGAGATGATTCCGTTCCTTGATATTTAGGAAGGTGTACTACTGTTTATTAGTTCTCTAGTTGTGTATGCTAGCTGTTAAGGAAACCACTTCACAGACTATCTGGATGTCTAACTTAGCAAAATGTAAAAAGGGTGCAGCAGGTGGTTTTAAGAGAAAAGACTGAGGCCAAATGTTTACCTTACATCAGAGAAAAAAAGCTTTAAAAAGGTAAAATTCCAATGTTTTTATCTTGCAGTTCACATTAAAAATATTTATGACTTGCCTTTATTTACAGGGTTTTTAAAATTCTTTTGCAGTGCCCTGTTCAAGTGGAGACAGGCTTTTATGGAGACCATCAAGGAAAAGGATCTTGGAAAAACAGAAGAGCAGACTACCATGATCTAGATTGTTTACCTTACCTAGCGTCAACTGGAGCACGACCTAAAACTGATGTAAGTAGCCTACAGCACATTTACAACATTGTCTGACTCTGAGGTTCAGTAACCTCAAAATTTACCATTTATCATTAAAATTGTCCTTGCCTTTCCTCAAAGTAGTTTGTTCTTCAAATATTGCACTGCACGGAGGAGTTTGGTTCGCGAAACAGGTCCAGATAAAAGTTAAGTCAGTCTTCAGTGAGACTCCAGGGCTGTGGGATTCATCTAATTTGATTTTAGGCAACTCTAGTGAAGACTTCTACATCTGAACAAGTCACTTGGACTGCCGTAATAGTCAATGGAAAGAAACAGGTATTTCTAAAGAGTAATTAATCTTATCTGGAGGTTAGATGTGATGGATTCTAGGCATCAGATCAACGACTGCATCTTTTTCTTCATTGCTTATTTTAGAATTAGTCTCTTAGGATTTTTAATTTGGGTGCTGGTTACGCTCACTCCAGGGTGGATTCCACCCTGCGTTCTCTGTAAGCAGAAGTGTTCAGCTCTGGAGGTTTAGTTGAGCCTTACTTCTAATCAACACTAGCAATATTTTTATTTTTTTTTCTTTTTTCAGAAGGTGATGCTGTAGTCTGCAATCGAAGTCTGTTAAGATCTATCAGAGGGTTTCCCCAAAAGGCTTTGATTCACTTCCTCAATAGCCGAATGTTGTTATATTTATGCATGTAAAAGTAAGCTTTTTTTAGGATCAGTGTCTCGAATCCAAAATGCAGATGCTTTTGCCTCTCAGTTGTAAATTACTTGGGTGTCAGCAGTGTCCATGATCATCACACAACATAAAAATGGCTGCACTGGATTGTGTCAAAGGTACTTCTAGTCCAGTATCCCTTCTTTGGCAGTGACCAACTATGGATGTTCAGGAAGGAAGAGCAGGGTAAGGAGAGAGTATGCTGTTTCAGCTTCTTTGAGCTATTTATCACACAGACACATTGAAGCCAGACGCTGTATTGCAGTTTTGTAATTAATAGCCCCTGAGGGTCTTTTTTGCCACTAGTTGTGTCTTTTGTATTTATTTGTTCTTTTCATATTCAAAGCATCTTGTAGCAATGAATTCCAAAGTTTAACTCTGGAGTATGTATTTTTTGTAAATTTGCTACTGGATTGTTTATTCAGCTGCAATTCTTGTACTGTGAAAAACTGAATGTTAGGAGTCTAGTAGGAAGTAGTGAATACCTGGGACTGGATTTATTTTTTTGTGTGTGTGTCTGACTGTATTTAGTGATATTGAATTTTATCTGCCTTTTTATCTTATGTTCATTCAGCATCATGGGGTCCTTTTGCAGCAGTTGGCAGTCAGTTTTTGTTTTTATTAACCTCTATAATTTAATATAATCAGAAATCTCTGTCCCTTGTTATTTCTCCATTTTCCAGATCATTTATGAGTATATTGAACATATAGTGCCAGGTGAGAATGCCTAGTAATATCCATCCACTGTAAAAGAAGATCAGCAATTATTCCTAATATTTTTTTTTTCACTTTTTGTTAGCAATGAAAAGACATTTTTATTTCTTGATGTCTTTTATGGTTTTCTTCCGTGACAGCATAATTTATGAGTCTGATAGATAACTTCCTCAGAAGCTTTTTGAAATGGAAGTACATTGTATCAGCCAAATCACTTTTATCTGCATGATCATTCAAAGAACTTGGCCTCCAAAAGCCATACTTAACTCTTCCCTGTTAGCCTGTGTTACTACCCGTCTGTTTATTCTGTTCTTAAGCATACTTTCTCGCAATTTCCTGCCCTGCATATCAGTCCTACTAGCATCTCTTTCACAAATAGCTTCAGAGGCGTTTCTGAATACTGCCATCACATGTGCCACCCTCCTTTCCTCCGATCCCAAAACAAATAGATTTTAGTAATAATTAGACATTAAGTCAATAGCTCAGCAGTTCTCTTTCTCCTGATGAGGTGCTTATTTCAAGTTATCTACGCAATTTTGATTAAAGCAAAATCTATTGTATTAAAGGTATCTTTAAAACTGTCATGCTGTTCATCTACCAAAGAATGATATGCATGCTACCATACAAATTCTGTATGTCATTGAGTGAGCCTACTCCGGTTCATTGAAATGGAAATTTGAAGGTCAGCTCCACTTGCTTACTAATTGAGAATATTGTTGTCTTCCCACCAGCTATTTCTTTTCCTTGCAAAATAAGTTTGCTGTTTTCCATTTCTGCAAAAGCACAAACATTTGTTCTGATTTGTCGCTTGTTCTAGTTGGAATAGAATTCAGTAAAACTTAAGTTATTTGCCAACTTTGTTTTTTACCTTGGCCAAATGTTCAGGCATGGACAAGTATCGTTGCTTAACTGCCTTCCCACTAATGCTATGTAAATATTTTTGAAGTGATGTTGCAGTAATAGTGTTGTTTGGCTAGAAGTGTGTAGGAGAGAAGGCAGAGAAAGTAACTTCTGGGTTTTTTTCTTTTCTGAAGTCTACTTTTCTCTTTTTGTTGAAATTCAGGAAATATTAGTACAATAAATAGCAGTTCTGCCAATCTTCATCAGTACAGTCCATGTATTGCATCAAACGTTTGTAATACTGTAGTAACAGCAGCGTAATGCAGAAAGCACTACTGTTGGTTAGGGCACCATCTAGTCTAGAAACCTACTGGAGGTACAGAATTTCTTTAGAAATTACAGGGCTGTTTTTTGAATTGGCCAGTGCTTTAAATTAGAGATAAGTTTGAAACTGGGTGTTTGCAAATTTCATTCAGGAGAGTAAATTGTTTTACTTCCTTCAAAGTGCTGCTTTTGGTGTATGTGCTATATTTCAGGCAAATACAAATAATACCATGTCTAGCTCCAGGCATTCCGTCTGCATGAGTCTGTCGTGTCTCTGTAATACCTGAGGTTTCACGGCTTATTCCTGAAGGTACAGACATTCCTCTGTTTTTTAAAAAGGGCATGCCAAAGTTACTTTTATTACAGAAAGAGGATGGATCCAAATGACAAAAGGCCCGGTTCCTTCTGTGTCACACCCAGGTTGCATCCATTTAACTCCCATGATCCAAGTGGTATAATACGTAACTTGGGAGTAACACAGAGATAAACAGACCCGTTGTATTTTGATGAGCTAGTTTATCTTCTCTTCCAAGTTTTTATGAGTCAGGAGGTCAAAAAGAGCTTATCTGTCTCTGCTCCCCAGGAGCTCATACACCCAGGCATTTAGAAAACCAAATACTCCATAAAATATTGTGATTAACAAATGTAGCAGAGGAGACCAATGTTAGAAATAGCAGGGATGCTGTCATTCGGGAGTAATATGCAGGACACAGTTGTTCAATTCTCAATACAAGGCAGTGACGTTAGCTGCACACTTTCATGTGCACACTTTTAAGCTGACAGCTTAAAAGGTGCAATCAAAGTTTCTTTGGCAAACTTGTGTCACAGTAAGTACTCTGTTTATATGCCTTTAAAAGATGACTCACACTCATTGCAACATTTTGATAGAATAATAGTGAAAATCGTGGTTTTAGGGCAATGATGTGTCATGTCATGTCTCTCCTCCTTCCTTCCCCCCAAATGGGAAACTATTTGTGACTTACTAAAGGAGGTAGGTACGTAAGGTGGTGGGGAGGTCGGGTGCCTGAGAGACAAACACCAAATTTTCACTTGACAAATGCTGGCATTTGTAAGTGCATATCTACATCATAGAGATTCCATTAATTGAGAGAAAAAAGCCCTTATGCAGCCAGATCCATCTCACCCTGAAGTAGTCATCTGAATTAGGTCACCTGGTTGAAGTGCTTTGTGCCCTCAAAGTGCTGATGTTGGTTGGTTGAGTATTTGAAGAAGTGACTGGCTGAGGCATAGGTGCTTAGAGCTGGGTGAGCTAAATCCTTCCCATGGTGTATAAGTTACAGTCTGGCGTTTGGTGGGCAGCTTCTGCCTCTCCGTGCAGTAAGCAGAGGAAACTTTGAGAACCTGATGGTCTAACTTACGAGTCTAATACCAGGTGGTGTAAAAACCCCGCCACTAAACACCCTCTAGCTCTTGCAGATAACACAGTATCCTCTACAGTATACACTCTGTGAATTACTAAGGAAACAAAACTTCATATATTGCTAAGAAGGTGGGCTTTTTCCTTTATCTGTGTTAAGTCTGCTTTTCTGTTTTCTTTTCAAGTACAGTTGATGAGCACAGTTTTGATTTCTCATGCTTGACTTTGTTAAACTAAGAGGGCTAGAATTAATCATTTTGTAGGTTTCAGGCTTGGTTTAACCTCGGTTCTTGGTCTGGTTCACTGCTCAGCCACATGAATACGTGGGCTGGTACAAGAGAGGGTCAGAGTGGCTGGGAATGAGGCAGGGTGAATTGCTTCTTTTGGCATTGGTACCAGCTTCTGATAGCTTAAACTGTTTGTAGAACTATAGTTTATCTGTGCTAAGCCATTTGATTCAGAAAATGGGAAGCAAAACAGTGCCTTGTAACCTACATGACTAAAAAGTGTTTATGATTCTTTTAAGAAAATATTCTTTTTTTTCTGAGAAATGCTATTTGATGCTATAAACAGTGTCTCAGAGTTTAGGTCAAAGGTTCCAGAGATGTCTGATATCTTCTGACATTGTTTAGAAATGTAAAACTAATAGTACCGTAATCTATGACTATAGTAGTCATTATCTCTCTGTAGGCAGTGTGATGCCTGCCTGACCCTCTGACATTGTTTGAGGATAGAGAAATTCAAAAGTAAAAACAGCTGAAGGAAAATCAGATTCATTGTGTTTCTCATGCACTACTTGTTCAATGTTGCTGCCCCTGGACCAGCAGGGATCAGAGATTATTCCATTAGTGAGCATGTGTGACAAACCTTTTATCAAATAGCTGCCAATGTCCAGTGCAGAAGGAAGTTGTAATGTGACAACTCATAACAGTTTGCATTTCTACTAAGCAATCTTTTGGAATTTCAGGATCTTAAAGCTGATGCTTCTTTTCTCCATGAAAAACGTAAGCAGAGTCTTCATTTTACATCCAAGATTAGAGGATCATAGAATCATAGAATAGTTTGGGTTGGAAGGGACCTTTAAATGTCATCTAGTCCAACCGCCCTGCAATGAGCAGGGACATCTTCAACTAGAGCAGGGACATCAACTAGATGAGGTTGCTCAGAGCCCCGTCCAACATGACCTTGAATGTTTCCAGGGATGGCGCATCTACCACCTCTCTGGGCAACCTGTTCCAGTGTTTCACCACCCTCGTTGTAAAAAGTCTTCCTTACATCTAGCCTAAATCTGTCCTCTTTTAGTTTAAAACCATTACCCCTTGTCCTGTTGTAACAGACCCTGCTAAAAAGTTTGTCCCCATCTTTCCTGTAGCCCCCCTTTAAGTACTGAAAGAACTCAATGAGGTCTCCCCAGAGCCTTCTCTTCTCCAGGCTGAACAACCCCAACTCTCTCAGCCTGTCTTCATAGAAGAGGTGCTCCAGCCCTCTGATCCTTTTTGTGGCCCCCCTCTGGACCCACTCCAATAGGTCTATGTCTTTCCTGTGCTGAGGGTTCCAGAGCTGGATGCAGGACTCCAGGTTGGGGTCTCACAAGAGCAGAGTAGAGGGGCAGAATCACCTCCCTCCACCTGCTGGCCACACTTCTTTTGATGCAGCCCAGGATATGGTTGGCCATGAGGGCTGTGAGTGCACATCGTTGGCTCATGTCCAGCGTTTCATCCATCAGTACCCCTGAGTCTTCAGCAGGGCTGGCCTCAATCCCTTTATCTCCCAGCCTGTATTGATACCAGGGGTTGCCCTGACTCAGGTGCAGGACCCTGCACTAGGCTTTGCTGAACCTCATGAGGTTCACACGGGCCCACTTCTTGCGCTTGTCCAGATCCCTCTGGATGGCATCCTGTCCCTCAGGCATGTCAACTGCGCCACTGAGCTTGGTGTTGACCGCAAACTTGCTGACAGTGTGCTCAATCCCACTATGTTGTTGATGAAGATATTAAACAGTACTGGTCCCAATATGGACCCCTGAGGGACACCACTTGTCACCGATTGCCATCTGGACATTGAGCCGTTGACCACTACCCTCTGGAGGCAACCATCTAACCAATTCCTCATCCACCAAACAGTCCACCCATCAAATCCATATCTCTCCAATTTAGAGAGAAGAGTGTTGTGAGGGACTTTGTCAAAGGCCTTACAGAATTCCAGATAGATGACATCTGTAGCCCTTCCCTTGTCCACTGATGTAGTCACTCTGTCATAGAAGGCCACTAGGTTGGTCAGGCAGGACTTGCCCTTGGTGAAGGCTGGCTGTCTCAAATCACCTCCCTGTCCTCCACGTGCCATAGCATAGCTTCTAGGAGGATCTGTTGCATGATCTTCCCAGGCGTAGAGGTGAGGCTGACAAGTCAGTAGTTCCCAGGGTCTTCCTTTCTACCCATTTTCAAAATGAGCGCAATGTTTCCCTTTTTGCAGTCACCAGGGACTTCACCTGACTGCCATGACTTTTCAAATATCACAGAGAGTCGTTTGGTAACTACATCAGCCAATTCCCTCAGGACTTGTCAGGTCCCATAGACTTCTGTATGTTCAGGTTCCTCAGGTGGTCATGAACCTGATCTTCTCTTACAGTGGGAGGGACTTTGCTCCCCCAGTCCCTGCCTTGTGGTCCATCCACTTGAGAGGTGTGGGAAGAGACGTTGCCAGTGAAGACTGAAGCAGAAAAGTTGTTGAGTACCTCAGCTTTCTCCTCGTCCATTGTTACCAGTTTGCCAGTCTTGCTCATCAGGGGTCTTTGACCTTCCTTTTCTGGCTGACATACCTGTAGAAGCCCTTCTTATTATTCTTTGCGTCCTTTGTCAAGTTCAGCTCCAGCTGCGCCTTGGCCTTGCTGACCTCATCCCTACACAACTGGGCAGCGTCCCTATACTCTTCGCAGGATACCTGTCCCTGCTTCCACTGCCTGTGCATCTCTTTCTTGCCATCTAGTTTGACCAGCAGGTCTCAACTCACCCATGCTGGTCTCTTGCCCTCCTTTCCTGATTTCTTACACCTGGGGATCAAGAGCTCTTATGCTGTATGGAAAGTGTCCTTAAAGATCTGCCAGCTCTTGTCCCTGAGGGCAGTTTCACAGGGAGTCCTATTGACTAACTCCTTGAACAGCTGGAATTTTGCTTTCCTAAAATTCAGGGCCCTAACAAGCGTATATAACCTGGCTCTCAAATAAGTTTCACACACTATCGCTGCTGGATGCGGTCATAAATTTATTGATTCATGGTAGAATTTACAGCAGCAGTTATGTCCATTATCTAGTAGGGTGTGTTTCCCTAGGTGAAGATTAGGCAGAACATGCTTTACTCTGACCTTGTCCCCCCATTGAAAAAGTTGATAGTTAAGCCCTGAAAAGACTTGTGCAACCTCAGGGCAGAGATTTCTTACCTCAGAGAGGTCTCTGCCCATTCTGTTGTCGGGCCACTTTGTACAACCTAGGAAGTGCAAGAAGATGAAATAAGAAGGCTAGACCTGAGTAAGGGAGGGTTAGTGTTCGATGCTTCGTTTCCTCAAAGAAAGGGTGTGCTTGAAGACACAATTGTTTGGCTTAGTTGGAGCTGAAGATTTCTGTCTATACTTCAGCTCCTTGTATGAGTAGCACAGCTCAGGCAGATAAGAGATGCAAAAATCTTTGTAGATATTAGGTCCTCGTTGACTTTTTACAAGTCATACTAGTTCATTGCAGCATGGTCAAGAGCAGAATCTGTACATAATCCTGGGCCTGTGTTTTTGCCTCCACACCACCCTTCCTCATAAAGAGTGCTCACTCCCGTTCTTGAAAAAACAAATTTCGAATTGTGTCATTTAGTCATGTGAGTTGCTTTCCTGTCTGTCCTTAATGTTGATACTAATCATGCCAGCAAATTAGCTCTCCAGTATAGATGCAAGTCGCCTGAAATAACATCTTTGCAGGATTGTTCTTCTTGCTTTCAGTACTTATTATGACCAGTATCCCGCTGGGACAGAGGCATGGTGAAATAGTCATGTAAAGTGACTCCCTTTGCTTCCAGCTGTACCCCATTGTGGTGGACTTTCTCACCTCTGAACAGGATGGCTGCCTTTCCATTCCTCCCCTGCTCTGCCTGAGTGAGGAGATTACCCTTCTTGCCAAGGAGCACTCTCGACTTGCAGGCATTTCTGAGACCATCAGGTGCTCCTGAAAGACAGAATCTTCCCCACTTTGATATGACCTTGTTTCTTGGTAGTAGAGGAATTCATTGTCCTGGGAAAAGCCTGTACCAGCTCCAGGAAAAAACAAGGAGGCTAATAGGGAGTGAAGGGCAAATGTCTTCCTTCCTCTTCCCTTCCTCTTCCCTCCCTTCCCTCCCTTCCTTCCCAAGCTGTGGGTCCCTTTTAACAATGCTTAGAGATTTTAAACTGGATCTTGGCATTGTAGTGTTTACATATAATAGTAAGAAATGCTGTCATATTATTGTTAAGTGGTTTTTGAGGGAGGACGGGATTGTTACCTGTTAATTTTATGGCAGCTTCTCCATGGAATTTTGCTTTTGCATTTATCTGATTAGAATTAAAAAGGGGTTGTTTTACTTGAAGTTTACTCACTTTGTCTTGTGTTTTAGCAGCCTTGTCTTCACTAGTACAAGAACAGACCAGAGAAACAGAAGTCGTCGCAAACACACAGAGCCCAAAAAGTTTTTCCAAATACTCACTTACAGATCATCTTACTTATTCTGATGGACCGCGTACCTTTTAAATTTGGTCAAAGTATTTTAGTGAGGAGACTCCAACATCTTGCACCGTAACTACTGTGCATACTGACGGTTGGATAGCGAAGGGGTTGTTTTATTTCTTGGTGGTCGTAATCCTGAACTCCAAATGGACTGAAAAGCCCGTGTTGTCTTGATTGAGGAGACTCTTGAGATGTTAGTGCCAGTTCCAAGGAAATTAATTCTTTTAGATTGTTCATTTTCCTTTAGAAGCAAATCTGGTGTGTTTCAGAAGTGACAAAAAAGTATTTATCAAATAGTATGTTTGGCAAATTTCACAACATTCCTTAAATAAAATATTTAACATATTTTTTTCTTAATTATTAGCTCAATTCCATTTTTTCTGACAAAAATGTTGAAGTCAGCTGAAGATGATATTCCTAATGTAGCTGATTATTCAGATTACCTTGAACAGGTAAAGCACTCTATGAAAATATTTTTTTAATTTTAAATTACACTAACAGTATCCTTTTTACAGTTTTTTGCATCAGATTCATTATTTTAATTTAGTTTTCATAAGGATTATTTAGAGGCAAGGGACATGCTTTGTGTATTTTTTTAAAAAGCTTATTGAGTTATCTGTGTAAGAAAGGAAAGAGCTGCTTCATCCTTATTCATAAAACAGCTTTGAGAAATAATTTAACGATAATTAATTGTTCTTGGATGGGTGTGGGCAAGATAATTTATATGCATTTTTTTGCATACAATATAAAGTAAAATGGAAGTTTCCAACTCATTTTGGAGAAAAGTTCATTTGATGTAGTTCAAAAGGTGTACGAAGTCCAAATCTGTATTGGGAGGAGACTAGAATTGGTTATTTTTATTGCTTGGCATTACATGGCTATTTATGTAGTTCAAACTGATAACATCTGTTTATGTTGTAAGAAAAGCTTTGAAAGAGCGAGTGACCACAGGAGCAGTTGGGAAACAAAGGTGACCCACCTCTGCAAGGGCAGCCAGCAGGTCCACCAGGGATGGCAATAGCAGCAGAGCAGCTGGGTTTGGTGACGATTTCACTAAAACTCCGTGAGCAGGGACTGCCAGCGAAATATATTGAGTGAGCACTTTTCTGAGCCAGCCCAGTCCCTGTCTCATAATAGCTGTCCCAAGCTCACTCAGTGAGATTTGCCATCTAGGTCCAGCTGTAGTGACGAAATGAGAGCTGCGAGCAGGCGTGGATTCATTAATATGTACATCCCAAATTAAGCTTATGTATGCCACTTGGCTTTTATAGACATTTATCATATGTAAATTGAAATATTTCATATTCTAGAATGACATTTACTGTTATGTTAATTTTCAGATCTTCTAGCTGAATCCTTTTGCAAATCTATACTGCAAGGTACCAGTAATCTTAAATGCTGGGGTTTGTGTTTTATTTCTGATAACTCTGTTCGCAGGAACACAATCATATTTCATAGTAGTGCAGTCTTACTAATCGTAGACACCAAAATTGCTGACTTACATTTCAGCATTAGCACACAGCCTCAGAAATGCATTGCTTTTCACGGACAGACTGAAATGTCCTGTCTCTCTGTCAGTAGGTGTGGAATGCAAACTGTCAAAATAAGAATCTCCATAAATGCCTAACAAGAGGTGATCGGGAACCATACCAGTAAATTATGCCATTCATATGCAAATATAAAGAGAGATAACCTTACTTCTCTACAGTTAACTTTATACTCAGTGAAGTGCAAAAGGGAAACCATTTCTCTCTCTTTTCTTCTGTTCACATATTTTATACCAGCAGCTAGGCTCGTGCTTTTAGATGCAACACATCGTTTATGTAATTGGCTGACAGTACAATTTTGTACTGTGTTTTGTAGCAGCCCCAGAAAACAACAGGCGATAGAGTACACCAGCTCCCACGGGTGAGTTTGGCAGGCGCGTGCTGGGTTGCACCCTACCAGCCTGTCTGTTGTGTTTTTGTTTGTGGGATTGGTTGAGCACAGTTTTCTTCAGGGAGGTACATACAATCATACCTTCTCTCTCTACCTATCTGTCAGGGTTTTGCTTACTCTTTTTCTGGCCCTGTGGTATATTTGTTACAACAGCATGAAAAAAATGAGTATGTTCTATGTGTATAGTTTTATCAAAGTGATTTCCCTTCCAGTGTAGCTATTACTCCTTTTCACCAGCTTGGCCCCAGTTTTGGGACTTATGTCATTCTTATTCTCTCGGCTACTTTGCATGTTGATCAGATGGCGCACACGATTGAGCTGGAGCCTTTGACTTTTACAATAGTTGTTGGGCACAGCAAGAGGAAAGTGAAGAGATTCAAACATTACCAGAGATGTATAGTTAAATATGTGACTGCCAAAGTGCTTGTGTGATGCTTCGGAGCTTGGGTAGAGTCGGAGCCCTAGTCCCACTTAAGCAGTGGTGCAAAGGTCTCTCATAATACAAACCTCCAGGCTCTTTGTACTCTGGAGAGCTTGTAGACTGCTCTCTGCCGTTTCCCACGCTAGGGAAGAAGGGACTTCCATCTATAACACACCAGAGACAGAGGCTAGCACAATGCATACAGAGAGTATTTTTTATGCAAATGAATACAGCAAATCGTGCATCCCGCCTCCCTAACAGAGATAATCCCTCTCAAGGTACAACTTTCTCTTGTGCTTTTGCTGGGAGAAGGCATCTTTGCCCAACTGTCACCCCCTCGTCCTGGGATGTACAGTATCGCACAGTACTGAAATGGGATTATGCAGCCCTTTGTGTAAGTGATGTGCACTAAAGCTGGTAGATGTGGGAATGCTCAGGATTCTGCTTGACTTGAGCAGCTTTTTCAGACAGCTCTATTTTTTTTTTTCCTCAGGTGTACTAATCATTTCCCAGGGCTTTTCTTGCCAGTTTCTGTAACTCCTTCTTTTTCTCAGAAAAAAGGAAAAAAAAAAAAAGAAAAAGATAGATATATGCATATTTTTATTTATACATGTGTATATATATGTATATGGTTTTGATGAACTTCAGTTTTTTAACAGTATCTCTCTGTACACAGGTAGCTTGCTGTATGGTTCTAGCAGCCAGTGCTGTGGGCACTGTTGCCTCACTGAACTGTGTTTAAATAGCTTCTCCAGAAGCCTCTGCAGTGCTTCAGCTCTTTTAGAGAGGGGTCAGTGCTATACAGGACTTACTCCATTATCCAGAGTGGAGCCCATGCTCCCATAGGAATGTGCCCGAGTCTCCTGTTGACCCAGACTTATGAAGCACATCCAGAACCAGATGAGGGGCAGGCCTTCTACACCTTGTGCCATAGATACAGCGTGAGAGCTCAGCTCCTCAGCAGCCTTCATCCTTGCTCTCATGGAGCTCTAGACCAAAAAGCTCTTTCCAACAAAACACATAGCAAGAGTGACAAAGTAGGTTGATGCTCTCCAGTGTTCCCATTTTCCCATTCATTTTTACAGGCCAGTTTTTCCTGTTCTGGGCAGAGGAGAGTTCAGACATCGAACCCTTGCTGTTATAATCACCTGGTGTACACATGGGAAAAGAGACAAAAGCTTCAGAAAAGAAGTTCTCTCCTATCATTTCTTGGTGTATGGAGGGAAGTGCAACTTCTGAAAAATTATTTGCAGAAGGTTTCTGTGTAGCTACCATTCAGATGGCATTTCGGTGAATTCCCAGATCTGAACACGGAGTGATAAGGTAGTGATTTTGAGATGAACTGCTAGTTGTTAGATGCGGCCTGCTGATAATCCACAGTAGGAGAAAGGTCACACATTATTTGAAGCAACAAGGTGTCATAATTATGACCTTCTTTGAATTGGCATTGCATGGTTTAAACATTACAATGACTAATCCCTTGATACAAAACCAAAGTGCTCAGAAAATAAAAGTGCCTGAAGCTTCTGTATTGCAAAATGTTCTAATGCAAATTTTCAGACAGGCCATTAAAGTAGACCTTGAGAATACTGCGGGTTAGCCAGCATGCTGCAAATTTAACTGAAGATTTCCAGAGGTACTTGTGTGTCTTAAAACTTGAGCTAACAAATTGGGCTTTGCATCTAGGACTGTGACTCTGGACTGAAACAGAGTTAGCATAGCCTCAGAGGGGAACTGGAGCCAACTCTGGTCTGAGAGACCTCAGGGGGACTTCCCGGCTATTCCCCTGTACCAAATCAGAATCACCCATACCTATGTCACCCTGACAAAATTTGTCTAGTTTCTTTTTTAAGACCCCCACACACTGTCAGACTATAGAGCCTGTTCAGATGATACATTTCAGTTCCCAACTTATCACCAGAAAGTTTTACTATGCTTTCTTGCTGTAAAATGTCTTCTTGTGTTCATCGTCTATATGCAGAACTAGTTACATTCGTATGCTTTCCCTTCTACCTTCCTTCCTCCAGTCAATCTAGTTCATCAAGATTTTTCTTGTAGGTCCTGGTTTCCAGACTCCTTGTTCCATCCGGTGTCTTGACCTACACACTAAATACCAATTTGAGCATGTCCAGAGTCAGTTTCATGTCTCACAGCTTTCTCTTTAAAAAAAAAAAAGAGTTTTAGAGTTTTAGCAGTTGAGGCAGTAGCAGAACCCGGGCTCTTTGCAGCGCACATTGACTGGTGAGTTGCATGGACACTGAAGTGGATAGTGGTCTGCTATCCTCCATAAGCCAGCCATCACCAGTGGTACGAAAAGAGAAAAGGAAAATAATTTGGTACTCGGAGGAGGATTGTACAGTGATGGCAACGGCCCATCTAGGAATAACTGGAAGGGACTTCAGATGGAGGGAGACATGCAAATTTGACGGTCCGTATTGAAGAAATGAGCAGTACTCCGAGTGTACAGAAATCCAAGAACTGAGTAAACCATTAATGTTTTCTGTTGGAAGGAGGCCACTTATTTATCAGCACAAAGGGAAAAGCTTCATGAAAATGGTGACATGAAAGAAGAGAAGAAGAACAAAGGAGATAACCAGGCTGACAAAAAGTCAAAGAACCTCTCTTCTTCCTTAGTGTTCACTTTCATCTTCTCCACGATTGTGGTTGCAAAAGTTACATGTTTTCTATTAACGGTATTAATTCCTGTAGCCTGCATGTCTAAAATGTCCTAAGAAATGTGTTGTAGTTTGTGTTAATTGACCAAACTTCATCCACAGTTGTGCCTACTATACAAGGGATCTCTGCGCAGACAAATACGAAATTCATCAAAACACAGTTACTGTCAGACAGTGATTCCCAGGAGATCCGCAGATTTCCCGCTAGCTTTACACCAGCGTAAGTGAAAAGGGAATCCTGTTTTCTTTTAATTTCCCAGGCAGAATGCCTCCTCACTCCCTTACAGTAATTGCAGCGCAGCAGGGAGCTGTGTTGATGGCAGGCACATGGTACCTGGGAGCAACCTGAAATACCCCGGGGGCCGGAGGAGGATGGGATGTGGTCAGCGGGACGGAGGCAGGCGGGCAGGCAGACGCTGCGGGACGCGTCACGGGTGACTCAGTAGGTGGCACTCTTCCCTCTGCATCGCAGCGAGGTGAGGTAACGGCTCACGTCAGTACCCGGGCATCACTCCACCGACACACCAGCTCAGGATGCAGTGTGGAATCTAAAGCCTTGACCTCTTTTGATTGCTTTTTTTT
>VYXH01002108.1:1458195-1519432 GCA_013397275.1 Burhinus bistriatus
TTGTTTTTTTTTTTTTTTTTTTTTTTTTTTTTTTTATGGAGTCGGCCTTGATGCGTGTATAAAAATAATTTACCAAAGATTCTTGAAATTTCAGCTCGGATAGTCTGCTATAGCTCTGGCTCTGTAAATTATTCTTTACTCCTTGTTCAGGCCGTGCAATGCTGCCACAACTGTGCTTTGATGTCTGACATAACTGCCTTTCTAGGGTAGTGGTGGGTCTGGTCGGTACAGTCGGAGCATTTTGAGCTGCAGATCCTCATGTTCTTACAGACCATTTTCCGATGTGTTGCACCAGGTTTTCAACCAGTCACCCAGTCTGTTCACAGAGTGAGTTTAGTGAGCGCTTAGACAGCCAACTTAAACTTGAAGTCTAATGCTGTATGAATGTACCCTAGCTTTTTAATGAACCCTTTTTCACAGGGAGCCTGGTTTGGGTGATTCAGCATGTCTTGTTCACCCCAGTCCTAGCCCTTGTGATGATGTGAAGAAAAGAAAAAGAAGTCTTGGTAGTAAGTGGTTATAATGAGTTTTAATCCCCAAGCTCTACCTGTACCAAAGCCTCAAGGATTTCTGGCCTGCTTTCTTTGGGTGTTGTCTTCTGAAGGCATATCTGGAGCTTCACCAAGTACTTGTCTTTGAGTCCTTGTTTCACAGCAGGGGTTCAGCCCAGGGTCAGGACTGTCTGGTTCTGGACTGACAGAAGTTTGCACAGTTGTTGGTTTTGTTTAATTGAGGAGCCTCCTTTTGTCATAATCGCTTCGGGAGTTTTGGATGGGAGGTAGCTCTGAGTCAATTTATTAACATTTCTCTCCACAAGGATTTTTTTTTATTAAGGTCTATCAGAAGCGCTACCTTCTCTGCTGACCACTGGTTTTTATATGCACCTCTTTGAGAGTGCTCCTTAGGACATTTAGCTTCTATATACTTGTCATGCTCAATTGGGTGGCCTGTTCTTTTATACTGAGAGACTGCTCTTGGTGCTGAACTGTCCAGCTGTGTATGCCTCTGTGATGTGGAGTTCCAGCTGCTGTGAACTGATTGAAATCTCATCAGCAAGAATAGCTTGTGCTTCTTGGGAATTCAGAATGTTTTTCGGCTCCCCACAGTCCTGGCTAGCTTGCAGTGTACCTGTGGCCCCCTTCCTCTTGGCTGGCAAGTGTTTCACATGCTTAACTGTCCAGCACCCTCCTGTAATGCCATTCATTTGTACTTAGGATGTGGGAAAGCAGAGTGTGGTTGGTTTTGTTGATTGTCTCACATAAAGTACGTTGGGACAATGCCTTTTTTATGTTATAGCTCCTTTGGAAGTGTGTGGCCAAGGTCCCCACCAAGTCTCTGCATATGGGACAAGCTTGATCTTCAGTAGGGAGTCTTACAAAGGTGGTTGCAGAAGGACTGACTCAACATTTTTCACAGTGGCTGTGGTGGTGGTGTCCAAGGAGTGTCCGTCGTTGGCTTGGATGGGCTTCCTCGGTGTGGTCTCAGAGGAGGTACTTCTGATTCTTTCACAGCAGGTGTAAGCATGATGTGATCTTACCTGAGAAGTAAATATCCATAATTCTCAGCAAATTCGAGATACAGCCCACCATGGTTGAAGTTGAAGATTAATTTTTTCACCATATCTGAGGTTCACAGAGTCAATGGAAGGGATGAATTCCATGACTTAATGCATGTTCTCAGACTAAACTAAAAGCCTGCAGTAAGGACTAGAGGAGGTCGAGCCTCCCTGAAAACAAAATCCTCTGGTTCAGTCTGGGAGGGGGGGTGTTGAGGAGACATTGATAGGAAGTGCATGTGCATGGTGGACGTGCTTATATCAAATAAGTCTGGCACATCCATCCCTTGGCTGCACTGTCATAGGTGCTTTGTTTTCTTCCAGTAAGAATTAGCTTTATGTAAGTACACAGAAGAACCATTATTATGAGTTTGTTTCACCTAGCAATGCTAACAACTGGGCAGTGAAGTTAGTTGGCTGACAGCAGCTATGAGTATGACATTTATCAAACTGGGAGGTTTTCTTTCCCCTAAGATATGTATTACTCTAACATATTAAAAATTATGTTAAAAAGGTCCCCCTAGCTCTGGAAAGAATTACTAGTATCAGGCATTCTCCAGCTCTAAAGACCCCAGGGTCATTATGTGGGAACAAAAATTATGTACCATATGGCACGTCGGAAATATTCAGTAATTTGAAGAGAGTGTTTGCTGAAAACAAATTTTTCAGCAAGCCAAGCTGTAAATTTTCTATAGCTTTGAAAAATCGCTGTGAAAGAAATAAGAGGACAAAACTCTGAAATCTGTACCCTGCCCTGCTTCTTGAATGTAGGTTTATCAATGAATGATTATATTCTTTTCATTGTACAAAAGCATTCATCAGACCTTTTCAACTACAAACTCTAATGATCATTAGCATTTTAGTGTGACAACCTGAAAGCATTCTGTACACATGACTGAGTTCACAGCCAGTGTTTCCTGATGAGCATTTCTGTAATAATACATTTCATCTGTCTCTGGAATTTTTGCATCCTCTGCTTTCTGTGTCAGGAGAAAAATGGCCACATGCAAAGAGGCAAATTGCAATATTTAGATTTTCAGACCTGGGAAGGACAGTTCATATTCTTCACTGTCTTCATTTTGCAGCTGGAAGGCAGAAGGGCAGAATGCAAATGATTGCCCAACATCTCACCTGAGGTCTCCCACAGTACTGAAAGGATCACCTGGATCTTTTGATATTCAGTCTCGCACCATCAGTCTTCGCTGCTGTGCAAAACTCTCATTTATATTGCCATCAACAGTTGCTTTGCTCCTTCCTACCTAGCCTCAAATATACAAAATAACACAAATATAGGCTGGGCAGAGAGTGGATCGAGAGCAGCCCTGAGGAGAGGGACTTGGGGTTGTTGGTAGATGAGAAGCTCAACATGAGCCGGCGATGTGTGCTCGCAGCCCAGAAGGCAAAGTGCATCCTGGGCTGCATCAAGAGAAGCATGGCCATCAGGTCAAGGGAGGTGATTCTGCCCCTCTACTCTGCTCTCGTGAGACCCCACCTGGAATACTGTGTCTGGCTCTGGAGCCCGCAGCATAAGAAGGACATGGACCTGTTGGAGCAGGTCCAGAGGAGGGCCACGAAGATGCTCAGAGCATTAGAGCACCTCTGCTATGAGGACAGGCTGAGAGAGTTGGGGTTGTTCAGCCTGGAGAAGAGAAGACTCCAGGGAGACATTATAGTAGTGTTTCAGTACCTAAAGGGGGCCTACAAGAAAGCTGGAGAGGGACTTTTTACGAGGGTATGTAGTGATAGGACGAGGGGTAATGGCTTCAAACTGGAAGAGGGTAGATTTAGATTAGATCTCAAGAAGAGATTTTTCACTCTTGAGGGTGGTGAGGCACTGGAACAGGTTGCCCAGGGAAGTTGTGGAGGCCCCATCCCTGGAAGTGTTCAAGGCCAGGTTGGATGGGGCTTTAAGCAATCTGGTCTAGTAGGAGGTGTCCTTGCCCATGGCAGAGGGATTGGATCTAGATGATCTTTAAGGTGCCTTCCAACCTAAACCATTCTATGATTCTAGGAACATTCTTTGTAATACCATTTAGTCCTTCAAACTTAGTACAGTGAGGCGAGTCCTGAACCCTGCTGCCTGAGGCATTCATGGTACTGTTGACAGATGTCCCAGTGAAATCAGTATAGTTGCGCTTTTTAGTGACTCAGCATCCCAATAGCATCCTGGTTGACATCCTGTAGCCTCCCAGTTTACACCCTGCTCTGTCTTCAAAGGCTGCATTTGCAAAGCAAGGACTCTGGCAACAGAAAAGATACCTCAGTCATCTGGAGCACGCTGCTGAGGCTCTTAAGGGTAACCATTACCCTAGTTTGACTGAAAGGTAGACATTTGTGGTAGGCATTTCAACACAGCAGATCCTGGGGCATCCTGAGTTCCGGTGAGTGTCATCTGGCAGTTCTTGTTCAGTTGGATCATCAGTTAATCTGCTGGAATTGTCTGTTCTTTCTCTTTTTTTTTTTTTCTCTTTTTTCTTCTTATTTGTGTTATTTTCATTCTCTAGAGAACCCAGAGTCTAAAAAAGGGAAAGCACAAGCCTAGTTGAGGCTGCTTGGACCCGCACATTTAGTTGCACAGATCAGCCATCTGCTTTGCATGCTATACCTTCACTCCTTGTTATACACTTATTATGGGAATATTTATTCCGTCAATGACTAGCTGTTTGCTTCTAATATGCTTCCATCTGCATATAAATTTGTTAAACCACTCCCCTTAGGCATATGAAAGTTTGGCTTTCCCTTTAAGATAGCTATAACTATGCAATTAGATTTACTGTATCATGATCACGATGTTCAGCTCCCACATCTGCTGCAGGATGCATGTGTGGAAGGTGGGCTGGGAAAAGCAATTTACAGAACTCCTCAGGTGCAAAAAAAGCTGAGGTTTAGCGTGACAGCCTGAAGAGCTGGAATCTGTGTAGGGATTTTGGAGGTCCTAGATGTAACAATATGGTGAAAATAACTGGGGAGGAGCCAGGTATAAGTAAGGGCAGTGGATTGCTAGGAATGATGAAATGGCCCTGTCATATGGTGTGCGCCACATACCCGGCAGATTTGCCTTCATGGAAACTCCCAGTGGGCTTTGAGGGGAGCTGTGTGAGGAGAAGACCCTTTGTGGGCCTGCCTTCTGGGAGGATCCAGAACAAGACCAAGTTGCAGTTGAGGGTGGGAAAGACAGGTTCTGATTTCTGAATTATTTGCACTTTTTCGGAGTTGCGCAGTTCATGCATAATGGAGAAGAGGAAAGAGCAAAAATACAGAAGGTAGCTTGGGATTTAGGGGTTGATTTGTTTGCTATCTTCTGGTTTTGTTATGTTTTCCCCACAGAAAACAACTCGGAATAATGTATTTCCTCACTAATTCTGCTCCTGTTAAATTCTAACCGAATCCTAAGAGACAGGGCCAGATCCTCTAGCAGTGTCCATCTTAGCATTTGGCACATGGTACCACTTTTCTTGACCAGCTTGAACTTTCAGAAATCATGTGCTTTTGAAAATTAATTATTCTCCTTCTCATGCTAATCGATACTGGTAGCATTTTGTCTACAAAAAACTTTATACCAGGAGCCTGGATGTTTTTAGTTGCCAGAGACTGTCAGCTATCCCAAGGGAAATGGTGTGTTCAGGCATATCTCACTTTAAATAATTTTTAAAGTAAACATATTGCTTTGTCTTGCATATGAGTTATAACCCTAATGACTTCTGGTTCTGAGTTTCCTTTCTCAGCGTTTCCTCTCCCCAGACTTCTCCTGATGATAATGCTGCACAGTGTGGGAATGAGCCCAGGCTGCCTTTTATTCCTAGGTATTTACCTGACATTTTGCCAATGTGCTATTATGCTGCTTTTTATATTGAAAAATAATGCCCTGAATCTCACATTGTGAAGATCAAAACCCGCTCTTCAGCAAGGCGTATAGTAGACCGAAGAAGTCTCAATTACGGGGATAGAGATGGCTAGGCAGTAGCCACATAGGCTCTTCGGGGATGGACAGAGAGAGCATGAAGTGCAGTGGCTTACTGGGGGCAGTTCAGTCAGTCCCTGCAGAAGCACAGTGAGCTCCAGCAGGCTTTAGCACACAGCTGCAAGAGCTTTGAAGAATGCAGCAACTCTACTGATGCCTGCGGTGAAGGCATCTATTTTCTCTGTTTAGCCCACCTTATGCAAGGAACTCTTGATGAGCTTTGTCTATTGAAAGCCAAAAAGATTGTCCAGAGAATTTCAGATGTAATGCCTTTCATTGTTGGAGGCTGTCTTCCTTTTTTTTTTTTTTTCTCCTGCTCCCAAGAAGATGTTGATTAGCATTGTGGCTTGTTTGTTCGGTTTGATTCATGGCTTCTGAGTGAGCATCTTGACATTATACGACATCCTATCATTAACTGGTTCTCTGAAGGCTTTCTGCAAGTGTTTTGCAAATCACTGCTACATTATAGGCTGACTGTTGGGACCAATGATTTAAGACATATGCTTACAACCTAAAATTGCTTTGTTCATAATGGGAAGGCAGGCAAAATTGTGGCTACTTGAGTATTTCAGAACGGTGTTGTGAACACAATGCAAAAAAAGACACTATGCAAAGGAAAGCTGTACTTCTAGTCCTGCAGGCCTGGCGATACATTTGTTCCCGTGGGGGTCATCAGGATTCCTGCTACAGGAATTTCTTCGAGACCTCAGACCACGGTGCCTGGGGGAAAGTTCAGCAGCACCAGAAACACCTAGATCATTCATTCCCAACTTTTAGATAATTGACCCCTCACTGGAGAATATTGATAATCTTTTGTGTCTTATTGTTTTGGCTCCTCACAAAAATCTCTCTCATGTCTACTGTATCTCTTCTTTATCATCTTGCTTGCTCCATGGTTGCCATCATATCCATGCTGCATCCTTACTTCTCCGTTGCCAGCTTTGCTGACAGATCCAGGAGAGTGAGTGAGGTTCCATACCTGACTTTATCTGGCTAACATCACCCAGAGCCATTGGGGTGTCTCTGCACCATGCTCTCATGTGATTCTGATGTAGGAATACATAACACAGACATCCAAGTTGGTTTTGCATGGATCTGTATGGATATGACAGAGCTTGTTCATTCCCTTTCCGTGCTTCGTCTGTGACATGCTCATGGGTCACCACTGAGATCCACCTTATCCATCAGAAAACTCTGAACAAGAGTTCTTAACACTTTAACTCTGTTTCAAATGATTTTATAGACATGGAGTCAGTTTATTCACAGTATAAAATAATTTCTTTCTGTGTAGTTAATGTGCTATTTTGGAGAAATAAGAAGTAATTGCAGAACAATTAGAAAGAATTTGCTGGCAGGTGGAAAAAAAGTCAGTTTGTGTGAAAATTGACAGTAAAAATATTGTTTAAGTAGGCTGCATTTTCTTTGGATACATGTACCTCAGCATAAGAATTTCATTTATAACACTTGATATAAATAGTGTGATAACACTTCACAGAGGCTCCACTTATCAGGGGAATTCCAACTTCTTACAGAGACTGAAGCATACTGGTTGTCATGCCATCCTTGTAAATATTTTATGTTGGCTTAAGACTCAAGGGCAGACATCTATTTTTACTTTGTGTTTGTGAAAAACTATGAACCTAAAAAGCTTTTGGTATAAAACATTTAGCAGTAGCAAAGTCAGTTCAAAGCTGTCTCCGGAAAGAGAAATTGTGGTGCAGCTTTTCTGTTTGTTTTTATATTATATTTAATGTTTGCTATACTTCTCTGGTAAACACGTCTGTAATAAATAGTCGTTCCAAACAACAACATCCATTTAGCAAAGTAGTGTGGAAGTCAGAAGTCAGCATAACCTACCTTTGCTTTTAAAGCAACTGCCTTGCACGACATCTTCAGCAGTAACTTGCTATTTTTTATTTTTTTTTCAAACAGCTACAGCTTAGTATTGCTCGCCTGCCAAAACAATGAGACCTGTAGACTGGCAAAGACAGCATCCTATATTGTGGCGTCCCAACAAGCTTTCCTGGATATCTACTGGTTTTTCAAAGAAATGACATAAAAGTTCTATTTGGGACATAATCTGAGGTTCTTTAAATGACAAAAAAAGTGTGTCCTGTGTTCTTGATTAAAATGAGAAAGACTTTTACTATGCAGATAACCAGTATAAATGTTGAGGTGCCTGAGCCACATTGCCTGCGAACACAGACTCCTCGGCTGCATCTGTGTGTTTGGAACCGGGACAGAGAGATGCAGCCAGCATTAATATTTATTTTAGAATTCAGATTTCAATAACTTAATGCTCTTCTGTGTTTCCCTGGCAGACTCTCCAAAGCCAACCACATTACCAACTTGAGTGGCCATACCTGCTTGTCGGCTTCTGCCTGCGTTAGCACAGGGTTTGCCTCGGCACTGCTGCGAGAGGCCGGCGTGTGACATCATTACTAATTAAGTTTGAATACAGAGCTATGTTTGAGAGCCAAAGGAAGTGCAGGAAGGAAGCTGAGTGTCAGTGAGTCATGTCATATGAATGCATGGCAAGCAGTTATTGATAACATACAGCCAAGCCACAATGTTGATTTTGGAAGATTTGGCATGGGAACTAAAAGCAGCATCCTGACCTCAGTTGCGATTTGTTTGTATTTAGATTTCCAATAATGCTGTTTTGATTTTTCGGAAGAATTGCTTCTTTTCAGATACTCTGTCTTTATTTATCTCACAGTTCTTGCTAGAATAAGGACCCTTAGGGACTTGAATGTTTAATCTGTGTGAACAAGGCATCAGCATTTTTCTGAAGACTGTCTCCCATTTTCTGTGTGAAGGAAAAATGTCTCTTTAGTGGCAGGCACCCTGCCTTGTAATTTCCGTTGTGTGAGCTTGGACATCTGTGTGATTATCCTCTGGGAACACTTGCAGCTTGACACACGTGCATCTAGTCTAGCTATTTTTAATCACTGCTTTTCAAGTGTCTGTAGTGAGTTTGGTGACATGAATGGGAATAGTGTTTTCCAAATTTGAGTCCTTTGGTATTTGCTTTTTGTAGTTCCTCAACCCCACTAAAATCTCAAAGTATCATAAAGGTTAATCACTTCCAACTGTCCAGGAAACTTCATTATAAGGCTTGAAAATACTATGGTGCCCACAAAATTTGAATGCAAAGCTGCATTTGAGGATTATAAGACATACCTAATTTCTGTGTTAAGTGTAGCCATATTTATATAGGAACATAACATACTGGGAACCAGGTACTCTTTAAGCTTTTTAAGCTTAATTTATAGGAAAGTTCTGTACCAGCAACAGTTACTATGAGAGCAGTTCATCTTGCTAGACAGTTACCCTGGTACTTTTTTCATTTTGCTCCCTGGGATGAAAGTGATCCCAGGTAACAATCTTTTCCTTACCTTTCCCTTTTTTGTCAGAGTTCCAGGAATGGTACTTTTGCAGCTTACCTTATTGCAAAGAAGACTTCTGTACCACATCTCCCATTGCTGATGTCTGAAGTAGCTGTAGAGCAAGATCTGAAGAGTAATGATCCATTTCAGGTCTCGGATCTCTAACTGACTCCTGTTCCAGTCAGTGAAAGACACTTGAAAAACCACAGCACAGTATTTGGACTAGTGAAACAGTATTTTAAGCATGGTTACAGATGTTAAGTTCAAGGATGGTATAAATGTCTCGTATTGATCAAGTCGTGAAGAATACCTTCTATTACAGGCTTATTTTAATCTGCTTATTTGCAGATTAATAGAATAAGAGAGAAAAAAAGGCTTTAAGGGATTCCTGTAAATTATATACTTCATTTCCTTGGCCACAGTGTAGGATCAGGTAGATCTATGTCACTTCTGAGAGATGTTTGTGTACTCTTTTCTTGAAGACCTCTGATGATGAAGACCGCGCAATGTCACTGTGTAACCAGTGCTTCACTATATTTTAACATTAGAAAGTTTATTCTTTAAAGTTTTCTTGCATGTTAAATTCATTTTCTCTTGTCCTCCTCAGAAGTGGAAAAAAGATTATTTTCTTTCTCCTTATGGCATATGTTTGGAAACTCCTCTCATGTTTCAGCCCACTCTTTTCTAAATTAACCATCCTACTTCCATCAAATTTTCCTTGCAATTCACATTTTCTAGATCCATGATTGTTTTTTGTTCCTTTCCTCTCATCCACACTCTTTTTGACATGCATTGCCCAATACTGAATGCGCCAGATGAATGCTGTTCAACAGGAATCACGCTGAAGTTCATGGAGCTTTATCTGACACTGGAGCCTGATAACTCACAGAAGTAATCCCTCCAGATTCAGCAGAGCCACTGAGCTAAATCCTTCTCAGTATGAGAAAGGAGTGCAGTCCTGCTGCTCAGATCTACCAAACGTTACTGCAGAGATCATTTTCCTCACCCGTCACTTCAGCCATATTCTTTTTGCATTCCTCCAGCCATGCCTCCATTTTTTGCTGTATCAAATACAAGGTCTTTATTTTCACTTGCAACTTCGTTGGCAGCCTATTCCTTTCTTACCGTATTCTCTTCTCAACTCACTCCCACACCTTCCACATCTCCATTCCCAAATCCCAAATTCCTAGATTTAAGGAAGTTCCTTTGTGATTTCTCTTTCTTGGGGCCTCATGCTTTAGGAAAATTCTTTGTAAACAGCCAGGGCTCAGTGACAATCTTCCTTTTAAAACCTGCTTAAAACTCTGTCTCTGAAAAACTTGGTGGGAGTTGGGCCCCTTGTGCGGCACACACGGTAGTGCACTAACCCAGCACAGTTGTGGTGATCCTTCGTTCTCTCCTCTTTACGTGCTTGTTGTCTCGTGTCTCTCTTACACTTAGAAGGAAAGCTTTTTGTAATATAGGGCATCTTTCATGTATCAAATGAGAAGTACTTCACACAATAGTTTTGCCTATACTTAAGATGACAATACTAATAATAATACTGGTAAATGTGCTAGAGAGATACGGCCTTATGCAGAGCCTGCTCTTCCTTGTGCAAGGAGCCAAATATTTCAGAGATGACTCTTATATCCTCATGTCTTTTTTCCAACCCATAGAATTATGCTTTAATAGTCTTTCCACAGGAGAGCAAGGTGAGCCAAAGCCTGGTCATTACAGAGGTTTTTCCATGTAATTGAGTGGTTCAAGAAAACATTATGAAAGATTATCTTGGCGAAAGATGTAAATGTGAAGAGCAGCTGGTAATCCCATGAAGATCCTGCTCATCTATAAATTAATACATGCCACTGGGGATACTGACAATTTGTCTTGGAAGTGAAATGGTTGAGAAGAGATTTTGGCACTCAGTCAGCAAAAGATATGACACTCATAAAAGCAGAACTATATTTATGACATAGTACAACGGTTAATCGGTTTGGGATATATTTATATTAATATGAAATCCAGCATCTATTTCTGATATCTTTGTGTGTGTGTGTGTAAAAATGGAATTGCATTCCATCGGGAGGGAGAGAAAACTTCCTTTATTATCTTATCAGAAGAGCATAGCTCCTACCATAAGAGCTCAATAAAACATTTCTGCAATTTTGTGGGGTTCTTCATTGAACAAATGGTTTTCCCACAGCCCTCCTCCTCCACTGCCTTAATTTTACAGCATAATGAAAACAAGATGCAGCGAACTGTAGCTGAGCTAGGATCAGAAGAACAGTTTTAGAGGGGTAATAGCTGAATACATAGCTTAACAGTTACACAACTGGAAGGAAGGCCAGGAGACAAATGTTTCTCATTTATACGTGCATACATACATAAACATACAGATGTAAAGAAAGTATGCTTGCTAAACATGCCATTGATGACATAAATAGATCAGATAGTCAGACATCCAGAAAACTAAACTTGCTTTATGTAGTTAAATTAAATGTAGATTTGTTGGAGGTAGAACTTGAGTGTGTTGAGCTGAAGGTCCCAAACTTGATTTCTCTGTGACCATCAGCAGTGAGAGATCCCACCAGTGGCAAGAGCAATGCTCCCCCCAGGCTGCCCAAGCCACAGGGCAGCCGTAAGTCCAACATTTTTTCTGGACGTGACTTCAGTTTGGGCAGAATGAGATCGGTTGAAGTTGTCCAGGGTTCCTGGCAGCCTGTGCCATCTTGCCACTACACAGCAGCACCGACTGCAGGGTGCGTGTGACCTGACACTGGACACAAGTGTCACAAGCACTCCCTTCTTCTGCAGTACGCCTTGCTGTGACTACGTGAATCAGCTTTGCAGCCTGCCTTGGCTCAGTCACAAGTCTGTGACTAATGTCTCGTGACACTAGTCACAATTCTAGGGCCTGTAGCGATAGGACAGGGGGTAATGCTTTTAAACTAAAAGAGGGTAGATTCGGACTAGATATAAGGAAGACATTTTTTACAATGAGGGTGGTGAAACACTGGAACAGGTTGCCCAGAGAGGTGGTAGATGCGCCATCCCTGGAAACATTCAAGGTCAGGTTGGACGGGGCTCTGAGCAACCTGATCTAGTTGAAGATATCCCTGCTCATTGCAGGGGGGTTGGACTAGATGACATTTAAAGGTCCCTTCCAACCCAAACCATTCTATGATTCTATGATAATGCATCCCGAGACTGTCAAATTTGCTATGTGTGTACAGTAGGATTGATGCTACCTGTTTTACTGATACATGGTGCACAACACCTGTATACGTATTTCTATCCAGAGACTCCCAAACAGAAATAAGGTAGCTTTATGTATTAGTGATTCTCTTCCAGACTAATACCCATCTCTATTCCCTGCCTTGCTTTTTTCTAGTGTATGTTCCTTTCCCCAGAGGAAACCTATCTACTGCATATCCCATCTCTTCAGGTTAGGAAACCTAGTTTCAGCAGCAGTTTAGGACCTAGTGCTACAACTCTTATTTTTATATAGCACTACCAAAATCGAAGAGCTTTCTGCTCTGTGTTTTCTATCTCACTGGTCTTCAGATCTGGGCTTCTTCATTTATGTTATCTTTTTCTGGTGATGGTGGTTTCTTGGCCTTAGATTTATTTTCTCTTATTTTTATTATGAGAAAGCCATGATTTTGATCACTGATTTGTCTTTCTATGCTGAGTTTTGTGCAGTTAAGTTCTACAACATTTTTGTGTGTTTGATCCCTTTTTCTGTAAAAGCACCTTTTTTTTTGAGTGAGATAAACAACCTCTCTGAATGTTCCTCGGAAAGAAAAGGAGCACCAGAGGGAGTGCTACAATTTTCTCTTAAGGAGATCAGGTTTTTTCTGCCCCAGATCCCAGGCTGTGACTCTAGATACAGGCTGAATTGTAATCCAGATTGTGACTTCATAAGCAAAGGCAAAGATGCTTTTGATTGCAGACCTGCACCCCAACTCCCATGCTGCAGCCTCAGGAAGAAGGGAAAGGACAGCCTTGATTTCACTCTTTGTCCCCTTCGATACCTAGTGGCATTTCCAGCAAAGGCAATCCATTCTGTACCTGAGAGGAATATCCTCTATCCCAACATCTGCTGTTCAGTTCAAATAGCCTGGAGCCCTTCTAGAGTTACGGGAATCATTCTGTGAAAGCCCTCCTGAGGTCTTTTGGGACAGTGTCCCAGGTTGCATTGATATGCTGTGGCTGCCTGCTCTGACCTATAGAGTGATGCTGATGGATAAGACTGTATTTCTGTTAGTTCATTTGCTTCAGCAAGCACTGGCTTAAGTGCAGCTTCTGCTATGTGCAATGACAGATGCTGCCAAATGTGACTCACGTTTTCTCTGCGTTGCCCTCTGCAGCAGCCTCTCCAATTGCTGCTGCGACTTCTCAGCACAAGGAGCAATCTTATTTCTTAATAAACAAACAAACAAATTGGCAAGAACTCCAGACATCTAAATGTTTTGGATAAAAGGCTGTGCTCATTAGCATTTTTCCAGTAGAGAACAGCACATTCCCAAACCATCCTGTCTGGGACAGGATTCATGCCTTATGAAACTGTATGGCTGTGGAGAGGATGGAAGAGATTACCTCTCCAAGAATGAAAAGTTTCTCTTCCACATTTGCCTTGCCAGCTGTCCTGGGGGCATGACACCCTATAACACAATAGTTTAAGGTTTTCCTTTTTTCTAAAGAAAGACTACAGTGATAGGACTGCTCTGTGGGGTTTAGTTTATCATATGGATTTTCTCTAATAGGGGATGTACACTCTTGTCTTCCAGAAGCTAATAGAGCTACTGTGGCCACAAACTTTTTGCCCACATTTCTTTACCGCGTTTATGGTCTCCAGCTTAGCCTCTTTGAAGGTGCACTGGAAACATGGATCAGTTTCTTTACAGTATCTTTCTTCCTGAGGGTGGTGAGACACTGGAAGACGCTGTCCAGAGAAGTTGTGGATGCCCCATCATTGGAAGTGTTGGACAGGGCTTTGAGTAACTGATCTAGTGGAAGATGTCTCTGCCCACGGCAGGGAGTTGGATTAGACGATCTTTGAAGGTCCCTTCCAACCCAAACCATTCTAGGATTCTAGGATTCCCTCTCCCCTTCTTCTGGAGGAACCAGGCTGTTTTCTTCCATCTGGTATCGTACTGCCCAAATGGGATAGACCTCACGTAATTTCAGAATTATGAAGGGGTTGAAGTCTAAGTCTCTGTTTCAGTCACCAGTGAGGAAAAGGGATGGAGGTCCTGTCCAGTCCTTCCCTTTCATCCAGAGCCCTCATCCAGTTCTTCTCTGGAGGGTTTCAGAACCCACCAGAACAGCCTTCAGGCAAGCTGGTTGTTTTCTGCTTGGAGGAAATGTGAATGTATCTGTGCAGTGAAATGCCATTCCAAGTACCTGCTGGGCTCTTCTTTACCTCACTAATGGTAGAAATTACACTTGTGTGTGTGTTTGAAAGTTGTATCCTGCCCCAGCTACTTAGTTTACCACCATCAGCTTATCTCATGAGACCTCTGAAAGCGTAAGCAGGTGAGCTAAACTGTCTCAGACTAGCTGGAGACTGGTGGAAAATCTAAGATGACATCCTGAGTTTGCTTTGGATCCATGAGAAATAACAGGAAATACCAGCTCTTCTGCTCCAGAGCCAGTCTGTTTCCAGGCTTTCTGTTCCTTCTGTTTTCATCAGGCCACCTTGCTTTGCAAACCTGCTTCTTCTTAGAGACCTCAGAAAGCTAAAGCAAGATGATATGAATGGGATTAGGGTAGCCTGGCATAGTCCCATAAAATTCAGGTTGGCAACTGCTCCCAAAATGTTCCCCTCTGTATCTTATCTGCCAAGCACGGAAAGTGGCTGGAAAGACAATTTCATTGGGCCTGGGACGTGATTTTTGAGTGGGACCCATAAATCTAAAAGCAGTTCTTTTAAACAACATTTGGTTTATTTTTTTTTCATTTTCCTTTCCCAGTTAAGTCTGCCTACATGATCTCCTCTTTGTCCTGTATTCAATCCTCGTTAAAGCTCTGTTAGACTTTTTTTTATACTTTACCCATCCCAAAAAATAAAACAGGAGGTGGGGAGGTAAGTTTGGGGAAGAAAGCAGTAATTCAGGATCTCTTGCAATTTTAGTCTCTAGCTTGACTTTCTCATCGCTCATCCCAGCACGCAAAGCCCTCGTGAGTTGTTAGCCGCTGTGGTCCCTGAGTCCCGGTCAGTCCTGAACTGATCTGAGAGCAGTTGCGGGAATTTACTTGCAGATTGGCGTGTTACTAGGACTTGAGAACTGTTATAAGGAGTTGGCAGGTTTGGCTGTTTCTGCAGTCAGTTTTGGCTCCATTTCCATCCTGGAGCAATTTTAAATATTCCTTTTCAGAAGTTGGCATCGCTGATACCAGAACAGAGTACTTTTTGAGGCACTTGATTTGATTTCTGCACTTAAGGTTGTTTTCTTTCCTCTCAAACGATTGTACTTAGCTGCTGATAAAATTCCTTTTCTGCAATCTGTGATTAATAAGTAACATGGGCTGTGCTGGCCAGGGAGGAGGTGATTCAGAGCAAAGTACTGCATTTTAATATGAAGTGAATCTATTTGCACAAAATTCTGTGAAAAGAGTACGCTTCCAAGTAACAGTGTTCTTGAAATAGGCTTTTCTGCTTCTATTAGTTTGGTCTGCAGCCTTGCTAATTCTAATTTCACGTAGGCTTAAGGTGACCTGTTTCTCAGGGTACAGACACCCGTCCTGCATACGACACCATCTGAATGCAAAGATCCATCCCTGGTGATGATGATTCAGTAGTGTACTGTTACAGGTTTTCTCATCAGTGGCAGAATCATGGCATTACTTAGTTTGCTTTGAAGAGAAACCGTGTGTGAAGTAAAAGGTATAGAAATTACAGAGATGTTGCCAAAAAAAGAAATTAATTAAAATGGACAAAAAAAGTAGGTCGAGTTTTGGCCTAACTGCGTTCAAGTTGTTTCTTTTTAAATACAAAGAGCAGAGAAAATAGGCAGATGGGCGTACAGAAAAGGGAAATAAGCCAAAGTGATTAGCCCGGTGACCTTCCCTTATTTCTGGTGGGTTTTGTATGTATGTGCACTGTGCCATTGTTTTTGATGAATAAAATTAACATATTCAATTTATATCCTAAAAGAAGCCTAAATTCAGTAATTTACTCAGTACTGCAATTCTAATTTAAGGTGCAAATTTTAACTTTGGAACTTATTTGTGATACTTTTTTTCTATATTTTGCATATTTACATGTTCAAATCAAACATACACAAAAAAGAGAATAACAGTTTTGTAAAATAACATTAGGACTAATTAAGAAAAGAAAATAGCTCAGAACAATGGCATTCTCGTGGGGTTTTGTTCCTATGCCATTTTTAAACAATTGAACATTGAGCCACTCAGTAACGATTAGCTTATTCATCAGCTTTCTAAGAGCTAAATTTCAATGGATTTCTTCCCTTTCTTATATTCTTTCAAATGATTTATGTAAAGGAAGGTTTTCACTATGTTGGTAAGGGTTTCCCAAGAAGTTTCCAACTAATGCTTAGTTAAACAAATTGAGTAGAAATTTATACTGTAATTAGTTTGATGAGTGGATTGTGTTGCACAGCCCAGATTATCTGGAGTTTTCTACTAAGGAAAGTAAGGAAATGAAAAATGAAGGCAAAGAAAATTAAGGCGCTTCACTCATGGTTGTTATTTATTACTTTAAAACATAATTATAATTAATGATAACTTGAAAGTATCTTCTAGTCTTACATTTAACTCCTCTTTGAATGTTTGCTAGACATTTTGGGGGGTATAGGACTTGTCATTTGGATGAGATCCACAGTTTCTTTTTTCAGAGTGGCCAGAAACAGAAATTTCAAAGAGCATCAGTACTCAGACAGCCTGGTGAGTGGGCTTACATGGAATACACTGCTAACAGCATGGGTCTCATCCTCCACCCTGAGAACTTGGCTCCTGTGTGGAAATAGATTTATTCAGGTCATTTCATTTCCAACATGCAGTGTCTTGAAAAATAGTAAATCTGGATATTTCTGATACCCAAAAAGGTGTCTGAGCTCTTTCGCCTGTTGCTAAGCTCTTGCTCTCAAAACCTCCTGTAGAAATGTATGCCATAGTATAAGTTCCTGTTTTGTGAAAAAGCTGTTTCCTATTCCCGTTTTTAAAATTCATGGGTTTGTATGTCCTTGTTCTGGAGTTACAAATTAAGTTAAGACAGAGTCTTTGATATACCTTTTATTGTTTATGCATTTCTGAACATCTCCTGTGCTGCTAATTTCCTTCCTAGGAGTGACCATCCCTTTCTTTTCATGCTCTCCCCATAATTTTTGAGAACTCTGAGTGGTTCCTATGTGAATCCTCTCCAAGTTTATGATTCTACATTTGGGAGAAGATGACCAATGCTTCCACGATGTCCTATGTGACACCAATTCACAGAAAGAGATCATCGTGTTATCAGTGTCATTCTCCCTTCCACTTTGTGTGTATCCTAATATCTCATCAGCTTCTTTTGGCTAGGGCAAGCTAGAGAGTGGGGTATCATTGAGCTATGATAGCGGCACACTGCTCCATTTCTTTAGGAAATAAACACATCCTCTTCTTGCTGTCGCTATCCCAGCCGCGAATGTTTCCATATCCTCCTGCACTTCACTACCTGGCCAGTTACTACTTCCCCAGGTCTCACTTTTGAGCTGCTCGCTTAAGATGCTGTAACCTGTTTCAGCTGGGTCAGCTGAAATGGTTTTAACAGTAGGTGTTGGGTAACTCACTGCCTTTCAGTGGAAGAGGCGATGGAGGTGCCCACGGGAACCCTTCCAACAGCAAATCTTGGGAGGACGGAGGGGAGGAGCAGTGGTACGTGTGAGGAGGGCAGGGTCTTGGGCCAATAGTGGCTGAGCAGCAGGGGCCAGTGACCTGCGGGTGGTACATCACAACCAGCAGAGAATGTGTGTCAACATATATAGGTCATTAACCAGCCTCTATCGTATTATTTTGCATTACAAGGCATCACCTTCTATTTTTCAACATCTTTTCTGTCGCTTCATCTGTAATTCAGGTGTTGAGCATTCAGTAAATATGTTTATAAAAGCTATCTCAGCTGTATAAATCAAATCCTAAATTTCAGCCTGTTGGAAACGTGTTTTGAAAAACTTACGCAAACATCTACTACTGTCTCCTTGGAGGCAGCTTTGATACCAAACATGTTTTTCACCGAAATGTATTTACACTGAAGAAAGCAACTGGGCATCGGCAGCTTTGTCTTATTAGCATCTACTTTCAAATAGTCTGTTAGATCATTCACACCTCGTATGAGGCTGTTAGATTTTTTTGTTTGTTTCAATTTTTTTACATTTATTAGGTACCTTCCCTAAACGTCGGTACTGCAGAGAAGTCAGATGGTACCACAGCAGACAGTCACGGGACTATTCAGTTAAACAAGGCACATGCTGCACAACTACAGTTCTGTGGAAAATGCCGTTTCTACAAAATGCGTGTGTTGATTTTTTTTGGCTTTTTACATGGAAGAGGAGATGGTCATCCCAGTCAAAGGCCAAAACAGGCATGTTTACAGCGCGCTTCATTCAGCAGTTTATTTTGTGAGGTGACCAATACCCCATATCGAATGACTGGCTCAGCTGTAAATGTTTGCATTGTAGACGCCTGTTACTAGACAAAACGAATCCCACCCGTGCAATGTACTGGTAGACTAACTCAAAGGTTTTTTTCGTTCCACATGTCAACATCTAGCATCTTGATGGTTTGGAATATCAAAGCACTTATTTTCAGTTAAATATAAAAAATAATCACACATTTTCAACATCGGTTTGTTCTTTTTTTCATACCTTACATTATTTTGATTTTTCATTATTTATGACAACAATGTTGCAATGGAAATTCTGATTTTCTCTTCATTTTCGTTTATCCTAGTCTGTTCTTGAACTGAGCCGCTTCTGTGGAACTGCCTTAGCCACTGCTGAGTACACTCATGTTCCGTGACAGACATGTCCCTGTGGATAAGAGCTCAGGATAGCAGGGGATGTCCCTTTGCAGTACAGATTTTCAGCTGACCTGCACTTCATGTTCCTAGCCCCCTTTAAAATTTTATCTGTTTGATTAATCACTCCCAAACAATGTTACTTGTTAGACCTAATCTCTCTTCTTCAAAATGAAAAAGGCAAATCTCATTATCTGCAATTATAAGCTTTACTTTTTTTTTTTCTTCCCCAGAATGAAGCATAGTAAATAAATTTAAGCAGTAAATAGCCCTAACAACTTAACCTGTTTTGTTAATTCCAATTATATTTATTTCTCCTCTGGCATCAATAACGTCTTCCAAAGTGTTACTGCATCAGTATTGTGTTTGTAGAACTTCTCCAGCAGAGGTAATTGATTCTGAAATGCCAAACCAGTAAGGTTTACTAATTGTTTCCCCTGCAAAACCATTAAGGTAGGTGTGCTTTTTATTACAACCATGTCAGCATCTCAAAACAAATTGAGGAGGCTCTCAGGGGTAAAATATTTAGCTGCATAATGTAGGCTGTTAGATAAAGGCAGTGATGAGGACAGTGCAGTTAAATACCTACTCTCTAATTAGGTTCTCTCTCAAAATGAGAAGTATATGAAAATACGAAAATGATTACAGTTATTACAGTAAGGTACAAGTTTAATGCTCTTGATTACTAATACTAAATAAGCTTTCTGACAAAGCAAGATCTTAGACTCAACCTTTCTCTTTGGCACCTAGACACAACTTAAAGGCACACAACAGATAGGTCTTCTCAGGAAAGGAGTTTCACTCTAAGTATACTTTTACCTTCAAAGTGTATAAATTAGAGTCATAAACTATATCCATTCCTTAGACACTACGCAGTATGTTCAATATGCCTTCTTCTGTAAGTTAACATTACACTTACATTATACTATCTCCAGAATAATAACGTTAAAAAGTTAATGTTGCAAACATCTTTTGAAAAAAGAGTTCTACTTTGCTAATGTCTTAGAAGAACAGTTGATGTTAAATTATCTCTATTACCAAATTTATAAATCTTCAAAGTAACACATGCATGTGTTGCATGGATAGCTAGCTGATCTTTATTATTCTGCTAACAGTAACTACGCAATGTCCCTTTTATTAAAGCATTACATTTTTGTTTCGCTCTTAAGCCCAAGATCTAGAAACTGTAATGCATGGCACAGAAACAAACCCAACCTTTCAGGTAGGTATCTGAGAAGTGTAACCGATTTCTGTTGCATTATTGTAAAAAAACCTTAGATTAGGGAACAACTACCCAATTGAAATCAGCAGTAATCACTAGTGGCACTGTTTAACATCTCCTGGCTGTGGAGTCTTTCTGTATTGACCTTTTCCTTTATGTTTCCTAGTTTTTACTTGTAACACCAGCAGAACAAGGTCTGTAATTGTAATTAAATCAGTCTGACAATGAGTCACTCTCTGGCAGCTAAAGAGGAATCAGGAGAAAAATAATCTAATCTTAAATATGAATGGTATTTGCTGGAGGGAGGGGAGGAAAGGAGGGTGTATGTAATTTTGTTTTAAAGGGGAATGTAAAACTTGCCAGGAATTCATTACATTTTTTTCTTAAATTTTTTTCATAATCTTGTGCTTTTTGATCTAGAGTGGCTGCCGAAACAGAATATCTTGGAAAATTAGCACCGTATTGAAATCACCTGTAATTACATATTTCCTTGGGTATGCAAAATGGCAGGTTTCAGTTTTTAATCGCAAACATCGTTAGAGGCAGAACTGGTGGCAAGAAAAAGACCACCTCTTTTTTTGCCTCCATTATCCACTGGCACCGGTTCAGAAATTGTAAACATCTGTAGTAGGCACCTGAGCATCGTGTACTGGTGAAAGCTGTGGTCCTCGAGAGCCATCCGTACAGCCTCTATCCTGGCATAGAAATCTACAACTGGCTGGTGTGAAACGCTGAGCTCTGGGGGTTTCAGGGCTCCTTGTCCTCTTTGGAGCTCGTGTGCCTGCCTACACATTTTATCCTCCATCCACTTGAGATTCAAGCTTGGATTACACTTTTGGGAACAGGCACCCAGCTGAGCAATGGCTCTTCCCTTCGCAGTTGCAGATGTCATCTTCACTGTAGCATCTAGAATGAAAGTCTCAAATAGGCTTGTAAGGTCTTTGAGCCAAGGATCGTCTTTTCATCCTTATACATATGCATAATTTTTCACCTAGTTTTTCATATATTGTATGTTCCCCTACAAAAGTGATCTCATTCCTGGTTGCATCCTGAACATGCGGTGTTTGGTAACATAAGTAATAAAAAATAACACTGTCTTAGTGGTAAGTTGCTCCTTTCTCACGCTGCTGTCTTGAGTCGGTGCTTAAAGCTTGTATGGAAAATGCTGTCAATAGGTACTCAAAACCACTGTGACTATCAAAAAGCTGGCAGGTACTGTACAGCAAAATCACAACATGGGACCAAAAACTCTAAGACTTTTGGAGATAAGAGAGGTGGGTACGTTCTAGTTGCAAATGTGGAACAACCCTTGTGCAGAAGGTAATTTGAGTCTCTTTTTCTTTCCTCCAGAACCGTTGGAGGGAAAAGACATCCTAGAATTGTCATTTGTCTGACTGATTATGTACTAAAAGCAAAATGTTCTTGCTAGAATGTGTTTTAGTTAAGAATGAGCTTAGGTTTGCCTAAGATTAGATTTGAATTATATTAGATTCAGCGTAGAGTGAAGGTGAATATTGCAATAAGTAGTAGAGAAAATGCAGCAAGAAATCAGACTGCTTTCCATAAAGAGCCTTAAGAATGATTAGCATGAAGACCTCTGGTCTTCATGATAATACCTACACCCAGTGTTTGCTGCCTGAGTGGGCTTGCGTAGCTATGCATTCATACTAAAGCGATACTAAGATTCTGAAATGTAAAAAAAGTCAGTGAAATAATGATAATTCCTTAAACTGACAGTCAAATTAATTTATAGGTAGGGCCTCTCCTCCCTTATTAAATCATCTGCCCAGAATTACATATTCTCATTCTTTAATCATGTATATGATAAGGAGGCTTGGCACAGTGCATGGCTGTTATACTTGATGAGTTAAAATATGCTGTTACAAAGTACATCCTTGTATCTGATTTTATACTGTTGTATTTGGTTTAGTGTAAACACTTAGCTATTTAAATTAATGTTTTAATTGAATGTTTCTTCTTTTCATCAGCAGTAAAACATTAATAGGTATTTCTAGTGACAGATGGGTTTTAAAGACAACCTAAAAATACTGGAGGGCCCTGAATGTGAAAATGCGAGTGGCCATTAAGCCACAGCTATTGCTGTAAGGGATGAAACATTTGAACTTATATGATAAGCAAATCAAAATTCCAGGCATTCTATAATTAATTCACAGCGGATCTGTAGCAGCTCATAGAAAGATTCTGTGTATCTGATGGTCTGCTTCAAGCTCTCGTGTGTGTGGTAGATCCTAGATTAAGTCAAGACCTAGCCATCAGTCTTGAGGTACAGCTAATCCTGGGCGAAGAACCTCAGACTTTTTCCATCAGCTGTCAAGCACCCAGTGGCCTTTGAAAACTCAATTGCATGAAGCTACACGCTTTTGTGGCTAAACAGCTACTGATAATTATTTAAAGGTCCTGTCCTACTGCATCTGCAGTATGGATGTGTCCTCAGCTACATGTCTCTATGAAACGGAGCTCAGGAAGCAGGATGACTCTAATGTGGCACCTCTCTTTTCTTGTCATGTCATTACCCCATGAAGTACAAAATGATTGCTCCAACTTCTGGGTCTTGTAGGAAATCTGCCTAGGACATACCACAGCTGAGAATCTAGTCCGCTAAAATCTGCTCTGATAATCCACTGCTAATGCTTCTGTTGTCAGCCACTCTTGCTAGCAGAGCTGGCCTGCAGGCCTTTCTTGGAAAGACATTTGAGTTCTGTAACAGAGCAAATCAGGGGTGTTACATTTTTATTCTTTTGTTTATTTGTTTCTTTTTCATATTTTTATTCTGTTTATTATTTATTCTTTGGAGAGCTACCTAAGTCTTGGTAGAACTTCTTCCACTTTCTTGATTTAAGTGGCAAATGGAAGCATGATTTGATGCCAGTTGTTTTCCAGCATCTCCCACAAAAGCATACTAATGCTCAGGCAATTGAAGCACTCGCACACATGGTTGTTTCACACGGTTGTCTCCAGAACTGTGGCTATCTTGGTTATATCCAAACTGCTCCCAGCAAGTCTGATTATTCAGATGGAGTTTCAGATTCAAAGTCCTGCAGCTTTTGCCCCATCCATGTGTCCAGGTGCTGCTGACAGCTGTCATTCTCTGTACAGCATGGAAGTCCCCAAGGAGTGGGGAGCTGGTTATCTTGCAGACGTGAAACTTCGGGAAAGCCACCATCACCTCCCCAATAATATAACAAAGCAATTACTAATCAAATGTGCGGCTCCATGCTGAAACAAAATTCAAGCTGTAAAGGTAGAGAGGCATCTTGGCATCCAGTTTTCCAGCAGCTGGTATCCCCATGGTTGTTGGCAGATGTGCATGTTGACAATAGTCCAGAAGTGCAGTCAGAGGACATAGGAAGCTCAGATTCCTTTCTTGCATTAATGAGTAGGTTTTGCCCACTGAGAGGCCCTTTTCGACTGTTTCACGTTCTAACTCTTCTGGGAACATTAGAATACACCAATTAGGACATACTTTTAAGAACAGAATACCAATAGCCTCTTCCTGAGTTCAGATGTTGTGTTGTGAGTTAGTTGTTATGGCTGAGTAAAACTATACAGAGGGTAGGTAGATGTGGATCAATACGTGCATCCTTTACTGTTGGGTTTTTCCATTTTCAGACTTGACAGCAATAATTTTAACTTTTAAAGTTTATTCTTGTTGGACCTGACTTTCAGTGTGTATAAATCAAACCTACTTTGATTTAAGGCCGGCTGAAGCGATGGTGGGTTTTGTCAAATCAGTGCTTCTCAAAAGATGAATAGTGCCTTAAATCTAACTGTAAAAACACATTTCAAGCAGTGGCCATTAACTTGAATTATGAAACGGAAAACAGAGAAGGATGGTATTTGTCTCACAGTGATTAAGGACAACAAGGTATGCAAGGTGATAGAAAAATCTTCATTAATTCTGTCAGCATTCAGTTGTAGTCCATGATATGCATGTAAGCAGTATAAAAATTAGGCAACAAATATTGTCAGAAATGTTAGGCAATGCTGTGAAATGTTTCTTCTTATTTTAATTGTCTGAAACTTACCTAATACCACTTTTTTTGGAATTATATACTCCTAAATTCAGTTCAGATAGCGTACTGAGCTACCAAGAACAGTAACACTGTGAGAAGTTTGTGGAGCTTTCCACTAAAGGCTCCTTGAATATTTTTAGGAAGGTCATAGTGCTTAGCTACCAAAAAAAAAAGGAAAATAAATGAAATGTTTGTCTGCATTGCAGAGAAGCATAAAATTAGTTCATTGTATAGGAGCGTAAGGTATGGAGATAGTTCTGGGAATATATTTGTTTTGGCTGTCCATGACAGCTGAGAAATAATACATGTCAATTTTAAAACCCCTCTGTGGGAGCACAGTTATTTTATTCTATTTCAAGAAGTAAAGTATGTCTTTTTTTGTTTTAAAATAGCTTGAGTCAGTAGTACATATATTTAAATGAGTTTGAAGCTGCTTTCGGCCATGCGGGCAGGGGGTGGGGGGAGAATTCGAGTCAGTCCCTAACAAATCTGTGCTCTTTTCTGTTGCATAATTTTTGTCCATAATTTTAAACATGGTATGATGCAGAAAAGTCAAGAAGTTAATGCTTCTGTACAGACATTTTATGATATCCATATGACAAGAAATTATAAATGGTAGAATATGGTTATGGTTGTGGATACCCTGACACCTTTCACTTCTGGCTTGCAGTTAGGGTTTGGACTTGTACATTAGTAGTGATACAGATGCAGAAGTTGGAGGCCAAACTGATTAAGGGTTTGTTCTGGACAGCAATAATCCAGGTGTCACTATAGGAGTGGAGGTGCTCATGACTAGCTGAAGAACATCCATTCCTTCGTTCAGTCGGTGCTGCACTGACTTGCTGGAGGTCACAGATTAAGCCTGCAGCACCTTCAGTATATGGGCACACAAATTTCTGCTGTCTCAGAACCTCAGCAATCTTTGAAGGGAAAAAACTAGAAGGGCAGGTAAATCAGAGGCACATATATATAAGAGTGTATATATATGTGTATATACTTACTTGGGGAGGGGAAGAGGAGGTGATTATGGCGCATGCATTATGTGCGTGTGGTGCCAGGGGCTTCCAGCTCAAGTCTGTCCAGACCAAGTTGAGTCAAATGCAGCCCAACACCACAGTTAGTGTATAAAAATAATTGGGTTTAGGCCTATGCTTAACATCAAGCATGCCTAGTCTAAATCATTTCAAACCATACATGTGTGCTGGTCCTCTGCTGCATTACAGCCCTCATGTTCTTAGCTCACATGTGCATACGGGGTTCTCAACTCCTAACGCAGCATAAATTCACCCAGCTTTTCTCACCATGAGCATACTGCTCTGCATAACCTCGGCAGGTAAGGCAAAAGGTAAAGCGAATGGCTGGGAACACAGAGCTTTGAAATTGTTTAGGTGTTTACGTGGTACTTACCAGAATTGCACCTGGGCATTTGCTGACAGCGAACCCCACTGCAAAGGGAAATATATACTTTTCTATGAAAATACTAACTTCACAGCCGTCACACAAATGCATTATCCTTTATTTATACAGGTTGAAGAGTTCATTTTGAACATAAACAGCGTAAGTTGATACACATCACAGTTGAGTTAATTGTTTGTTTTCTTATGGGCTACACCAGAATTTGCAACGGAGTACTCATTTCTGAGATGTCTTGTGTGAGTTTGCTGTGGATGTGGTGAGGCAGTGAGGTAGATGGTATCATCTTACCTGGTGCTGGTGATACTGAAAGAAATTTTATTCTTTCTTGGAAAGGGAGAACTATGAAACCTCCCAAAGGGAAAGTGTGTCATTTACATGGGAAAAGAAGGCATGAAAAAGACTTTTCTTTAAATCTGGCATAAAAGCAAACTGATAAACAAAGACAAAACCACACAGGCAATCAAAAAAACCTGATCAGAAAAAGGATTTGCAGCAGGTTTCCAATACTGAAATTTCTTATAAAGATTAAAATCTGTAAAGTAATTACGAGATACAAACCAATCAGCTCTGCTTCTCCTAAGGGCATCAGCCTTTGCTGGGACACTAGAAGAAGCAGAGGTACTACCTAACATTTCCCCACACATGTTCTCAGGAAGAATGCTGCTATGCGCAGTTTCTGTAATTTTCAATAACTCTTTTTAATAAAATAATTTCTTCTTCCTTTCCTCTGCTTTGTCTTTTGCTGAAAACTGACCACTAAACAAACCTCTTTTGTTTTGTGTTTCCTCAAAAAGCATAAAATGTTGACCAAGATTTTAACTGATTACTGATACATCAGTTTACTGGGAAAAGTGCTTTTTTAGTTGAGGATATATTACAATGATTAGTTTTATTGACTGTGAAGGAGAATACCTGATACCCACTTAGAGCCTAGCCATCATGAAACATTTCTGTGGACACTCAGTAGTGAAAACAAGCAAGCTGCTGCTAAAGGCAGTCTGAAGTTCATTCCCAGCTAAGTACTACCCTGGGCCAAGCTAAAATAACGCCACGGCTCTAGCCAGAGCTCACAAGGCTTGGTTTTTGTGTTCTGCCATGGCTTACTGCTAACTGCTGTTTGCTTTAGAAGTCACTCGTTTCCCATAGCGGGATAGCAGAGTCCCCAGCTCTCATGCCTCTCTTTGTTGTTGTGTGACCTCTTGTACCTTTCCCACTTAATTTTATCTTTAAAATAGATATAGCACTTCTTCCCGCTCAAGAGGGTAAAAATGATAGCAATGTGTGACTCACTGTATTGTTCCAGGATTGTAAAAAACAGGGACTGCTCTCGCTTCTCACATTTGTCCATCTGCATTTGGCAGTCATTGCTCTTCTTTTTGTCTTTCTTCCTCCCACCTCCGCCCCATCACATTTCCACCTGACCCCCACACATCTTTTGTGCCAACTACATTATCTTAAGTTTTTATTCATGTCTTTGTTTACACAGAAGCATAACTGGTTATCTTAACGCAGGACTGAGCATTAATTGATATTTGCACAGTTCTGAGTATGTTTATGTTAGTCCTGCTGCAGAGTCAAGAGTTCAAAATGACTAAGAGCTCCTGGGACTTGCCAAAGATAAAAGCATCATAAAGAGGACGTTTTGGGTTTTTATCAGAACCAAATTTGCTGAGATGCAGCAAAACTGTATTCTGTAAGGAAATGATCACAGGAGGTGGGTATTGGGAATTGGGCAGGATGAGCTGAACATTAAGGACACCGTGTAGACCAAACTTGGATACGTGTTCCTCAAACTGATCCCTTGGCTAAAAGCTCGAGATTGCCTGCACCTGCTTTGCTCCTGACTGTGCAAGACCACAATACCAAACTGTCAGGTTAGATTTGAATTACTTTTAAAAATATCAACTACTATAAAAGCCTATTTAAAAGCACAAAAAGTGGGAAGTGTTATGAAGAGTTTGTGTAAGTGAAAGGAGGGTACACCACCATGTTTTACTGGGTGGGACCAGGCCAGTTTAGCTGCCCTGGTCACCTTGAAGGGACAAGGGGCATCTGCTTCTGCAGTGGGACATCCGTGTTCTGTCTTGCAGGTATATCCAGCTGGCCACAAAGGGCAAAATAATAACAACAGAAAAGCTGTTGCCACAGCTTGCTTTGGTTAGAACATCGATATCCATGGACATAATTTAGAATCCCTGAAAATTTAAGAAAATTGTTGCGTATATATTACAGCAAAGTAACATTGTGGAGTTTTAAGTATCTACATCTCTGAAAAAAATACTTGAATTTTAATTCATCAGAGCTATTTTAAAAATTAATTCTAGCTTTGGAGGTGAGGAAGGTATCTGACTTTACAGTATCTTTGGGCCGCTTTTTCATGGTTCAAAATAGAGATATTGGTAGAAATAGTTTTTCTGTTCTGTGAAAAGCTTTGTCAGTTTGTAAAATTTCCTTGTCTGGCTCAAGATCACAGGCCAAGACCACGTAAAAATGGTTTTGTGAATTTCTTATCTAATGTAGTATAGTTAATTAAATTTTAAAGTGAACACATTTTAAACACAAAAAGGTATCTTTTCATTGAAAGCTATCAAAATGAAACATTTCAACAATGCCAATAATTTGCCTTTTTTTATTTGAGAATTCGCTTTCTCTGTTGAAAAGTTGTGTCAATTGAATTTTTAAATGGAAAAAAGGTGTGGAAAATTTCCTCGATAACTGCAGTCTCCAACTTACTGCCTTGCTGTCGTCCTCCTGTGGGATTTGTGGATCAGTTGCAAACCGCAGCAACGTTTTGTTTCCATAATGTGAATGGTGGTATCTGAGTGAACCTGCATATGTTGTGTGGCATAGTCAGCAAGAAAGAGGCTCTTCTCCACACAGAGGCTTTTCACTGTTCACTAAATGATAAGAAAAGTTTCACGTTCAAATTTCAACTACTTGTACTGGGGCCAAATTTAGGAGACCAGATAGGTAGTTGTTCAGGGCTGCTGCTTCGAACTGCCTGTAACGTTTGCAATGTCAATGGTCTGTCATAGCTGGGTAGGGCATCCATGAAGGATGGGGGTTAAAATCTACCTGCGAAGACCACTACGGAATAGCAAATAGTGTCATGTTATCCCGCAGAGGAAGTCACAGGAGAAGCAAAGGTAATGCAGAAACTTCTTTTTGGTAAAGTTAATGTTCTGCTGCTTTAGTTTCCCATTTGTCAAGATGAGCACCAGTGCTGGTGGAAGATGAATAGGCATGGCCAGCTGAGCCACAGGGGTGAGTGGCGTCTTGCAATCTGATGGCAAAATGAGCAACTGGGCTGATTTAATATCATAACAAACACTGTAGAGCCACAACCTAACGCTCACTGCAGGTGGCTGCTCCTCATGTGTTGGAACCAAATCCTCCTCAATAAATTGCTTGACATTTTGAAATCATATTAGCAGCTGCTGGAAGTAAAAATCTCCCTGGTCTGTTAATATAATACATTGTTTAAATTAAGTATGATAAGTTACAGTTACTAAAATGCATGCTTCTTTGCCGTTAGTCTTGTGGCTCGTTTTCCTCTGACTTCACTTTGAACGCTGTTGAAATGGTTTTCATTGTTACAGACTTTCTTATTGCCCTGCTCCACTTACTCTAAACCTTTTTCTTTAATAAGTCATTCAAAAGTAAATAGTTTTCAGCCAGTTTTCTATTTGATCAAAGCTTTCAAAACTACAATAACATGAAATGTCACTTTACTTTCTGGACTTTTATCGATACTACATGAACAGAATAGATACAGAGTTTTTTAGCAAACAGAAGAAGACAATTGAATAAATCTTTCGTTCCGTGTCAGTGTTTTTCAAACCAAGACTGCTCTTGGTGTAAAATTTGAAAGAAATACTTAGAATAAAGTAAAATGCATTTTAAAAGCAACTCTTATTTTGCCAACTAAAACACTAAACTAGAGAAAATAATTTCCAAATGTTCATTAAATGTTTTTTAAAGCTGTGCACAATGATTAAATATGCTTTTATATCTGTAGGCAATATTTACAGTATTTCATCTTTTTAGAATACAACTCAGCATATTAAGTCTAGGGTTTTCAAAAGATATTTCTGTGTCCTCTGAATTCTTCTGAATGCTTGAATCCCTTAGGCTCATTTTAGAAATATCATAATAAAATTTTAGAGTTCAGTTTTCTTTGCACAAGATTAAAAGGTTCTATATGCTGGAGCCTCAGAGAAACCAGGAAAAAGACAATTTGTATGATTTTGCCAGTTTAAAGCAAAGAAATAAATTAAAATCCCTAAATTAGACTTTCTCCATGTCAGCTGCAGAGAAACCCAGTTTACTTTACTTACATTCCTTCCTTGAAAACCCCTTGAAACTTTACATAGCTCTCAGGAAAACAAGATGAAGTGTCAGAGGTTTAAAATACCTGTGGAAACAGTGTCTGCAGTGCTTCTACAGAACTGGACTCATTTATGACCAGTTCGGTTCATTTTCGATAACTTACTGGGCTGTAGCAAATGTCTCAATGAGCTGTGCTAGAACAGGGAAGAAGCCTTAGAAATCCTTTCAAGTTGCATTGAGTTTTATAAAGGTTCATTTATAAAACCCACCAAATCTCTGCTTTGCTGGGATACACGTACCCATCAATTTCAAGTAAGCCGATACGTATTTGGACTCTGCATGTCTTTTTTGCAGTAACTGGAACACTATTAGTTATTTTTTACATATTTGTACAGCTTCAAAAATATGGAACATTATTATATTTGAGGATACCTGAAGTAGCTGTCTGTCACTGTGACAGCTGTGCTATAAGCTAACACAGGGAAAACACGTTTAATGTTAAATTGTTTAGGATATGTGCGTACAAGAGAATGCTGAGGGACCCTGCAGAGCAGACTGACCATGCCTGTCCTCTCTAGCACTTGGCCCTGGCTCTCCACTCTGCTCTTTGTGGTCTCCTGGGGTCCTGTGACTCGATTATTATTTTGCATATGAGATCTTTTATATCCGCGTGAAGTGAAAGCTGTGAGGGTTTTAGGGAATGGACACGTGCTGCATGCCGCAGAGTACAGCATGAGGAGGTGATTCAGGGTACAAAGGATGCAGAGATGGTGCTGCAGGACTCTGCAGGGTGGCAAGAAGCAGATCTAGAGCAGAGTCTACCTCCATTCTGCCATTTGGGAGTGGTCCCCAATCGCTTGAACTATGCTAACGTTTAACTTGTAGATAGTTAATTGGAGCAGCTTGAAACAGAGCTAGGTGTGACCCAGCAGTTAGCAGTGTGGAAGATCAAGGGCTCACAAATGCACCCTGGGCTTTGGTTCCACCAAAGGCACTCTGTCCAGTCCAGTAACAAATACCCCCACTGAAGCTAACGTTCATGCAAGGAACAAGATTGCCTTAATCATTGCTGTGCATATTCTTAGTATCTACACTGTTTTAAAATACCATGATGAAAACAGCATAAAAACATTGATTTCTTAATAATGTTTTCTTATTCTAAATATTAAAGTGTCTAGAAAAGGGGACCTGGACCCAAGTTTCCCCTCTTCATAGAATAGAATAGAATCATAGAATGGTTTGGGTTGGAAGGGACCTTAAGACCATCTAGTTCCACGCCCCCCTACCATGGGCAGGGACACCTTCCACTAGACCAGGTTGCTCAAAGCCCCATCCAGCCTGGCCCTGGACACCTCCAAGGATGACGCCTCCACAACTTCCCTGGGCAACCTGTTCCAGTGCCTCACCACCCTCACAGTAAAGAATTTCTTCGTAATATCTAATCTAAATCTACCCTCTTTCAGTTTAAAACTGTTACCCCTCGTCCTATCACTACACTCTCTGATAAAGAGTCCCTCCCCATCTTTCCTGTAGGCCCCCGCTAGGTACTGGAAGGCTGCTATAAGGCCTCCCCGGAGCCTTCTCTCCTCTAAGCTAAACAACCCCAACAGTCTCAGCCTGTTCTTATAGGGAGGTGCTCCAGCCCTCTGATCATCTTTGTGGCCCTCCTGTGGACCTGCTCGAGCAGGTCCTTGTCTTTCTTATGCTTGGGGTCCCAGAGCTACACACAGTACTCCAGGTGGGGTCTCACAAGAGCAGAGGGGCGGAATCATCTCCCTTGACCTGCTGGCCACGCTTCTTGTGAATGAGCAAGTGGACTTGCTTGACTACAGAGTGGGGGACTGCTTACCCTTCTTTCTTTCTTTGATCCCATCAGTTGTGAACAGTTTGCGGTACAATAGCTCAGCTTCAATGGAAAAAATTGAGAATTTCCCCTTCCCCCTACTTTCTGACCTGAGGAGGAGGCCAACATGTTGTGATGGAGCAGGTATGAGTCTGAATCCCATCCAACCAAGAAGATTTGTCTTCCATGTCTCAAGTGACTTCTCTGATAACACTGAGGCTGTATATTAAACATAGTCTCCAAGAACACCTGCGCAGTGGCTGTATTTTAAAGGAAAATCATGAGCCCTGTTGTCAGCCTTTGAAGCTACAGCATAAGCACCTAAATCCAACAGAGGTTTCAAGCCTGTACCAAAGATCAGTGCCAAGTCTGTGAGAGAAATCGGATTTCTGACACAGCGGTCTCAGCAGTGTTTTCTATGGGATAACTTTAATTTTGCCATTATTCTCAGCTGACTAACACTCTCTGGGGAACTTGCAACCGCAATCCAGACTGAAGATCTCATTGCTGGGGCCGGGCAACTTCAAGTTAAGGCTGACATTGCTGAGTGTCATAATATTACTTCCCATTTTGGGCTATAGAATTTTATTTTGAAGTAGTAACTAGGATTTTCTTTCCTTCTGTCAACATCTTTCTGAAAGGATCTAATAAACCTGCTAATCAGATGATTGAGTTTTGCATGCGGATTGCTGGTTTCCTCCTTTAGAACTGTCTATATGTCACTTTAATTAAACCCTAGCAGATTATTAAATTGGTAGAATGAAGAACCAGCAGGGTTTTCAGTCTTTATACTTAGCAGGACCTTTTCCAGCTCAGAGTGCTTTCCTTCCATATCAGTTAACCAGTAAGAAGTCGTACAGATTTATCTTTTTTTCCTCTGAAGGAAATGTTGTGTTTCAGAGTGGTGCTGCTGGTTGCTCACCGCAGAATGTAACCATGCAGAATCCAAAGCCTTTTTTATTAACAGCAGATGTCAAGTAGTCCTGTCAAAATGCCAGCTTTTATTTGATAGCAGTGATATTTTTGATACCATATCTATGTTGAATAAATTCTTTGGCTTTTTATTAAACATCCAGAAGAGTTATTTGCATGTTGGACAGATACGCTAATTACTTTTTTTATTTTTTTTGGAGGGTGTGATTTCCTGAGAGTGAATGATTACAGTTTGACAGGTACTCTGAAATATCAGTGGCAGATTTGGGCATATTTGAAATTAGAGCATAAAATAGCTGATAACTAATAGGAGTTGATGGGGAAAAGGGAAGCAAAAGACTTGGATACAAAATGGTCTCTTTTTTTCTTTTATATGGTATTATGGTATTATGGGATTGGCTGGCATTGCAGAATCCCTGTGCTGTTGCAAATTAAAATGGTTTTGAAGTTGTTAAAGTCAACTATTTTGTATTCATCTTCTCTGTCAGAAAAAAGCTTTTATGTGACAATAAGCTTACTGAGACATTATTAAATCATTTAATCCAGTTGTTTGATGAGTTCCATGCCCCATCACTTATAACCATGAAAGATTATGTATACATCAGAGAAACAATTTTTCGATGAGTGTGTTTATTTTCCTTGTTGAGATTCTAATGCTGGTGTTTTGCTTCTACCTTCACTTCCACTTAATCCAATGAGTTCATTTGAGTAATTTGTTTCTGCACAGAATGCCTTTCAGGAAAATCTTTCAGGTTCTTTATAAATGCACCATATTCACCTCCCCCGCCGCCCCCAACAGATCTGCAGCCTTTCTTCCCTCTTTTGCTCTGTGCCCCAAATACACTTTTTCACATGCCTGGCTCTGTAAGTGGCTTTAATGGGATCATTCACATGTTTAAAGTGCGTCCCTGGTTTCAAATATCTGTTGAACAGAGATGTTATTTTCATCTCACTCTATCAGGTTCACATTCAGGTAATGATTTCTAACAAGTTCTCTGGACATCTTGTTCATCTTTACGGGACCCATGAATTTAATACTACAGACTTGGAGACTACGTTTATAGGGCGATACAAATGAGAGCCAGGAGCCAGTCCCTCACCCGAGGCCAAGTGGCACCGGGTGTCCCCTCGGCTCGCTTTCCAATAGCTGGCTTGTTCTGAGCAGAGCTGCCCAGAGCAGTTCGTAACAGAGCCAGAACTGCTGAGTCAGGTGGATGAACCTGGGTACAGTGCTCCTGCCTCGTCAAGGGCCATCTTTTATTTAGCAGTGTAGATGCTGAGCTTCGCTTCATTGCAAGTTATCCCTTGCAGTAGCTCCGCCGCTGAGGGTGGACTTTGCCTGATTCACAAGACTGGCTCATCCCGCTCTGATCACAAAGGGATGTGCGGCACGGGCAGGCTTCTTCGGAGCCTTTGCTCGTGTAAGTGAGCGTGGGGTGGCCCCGCTAAGACACAGGACTGCTGAGGGGGGAGAAGTGGACCCAGTGGACCCAGTATCTAATAAATTTCTGGTTTCTGCCTGCTGGTTTACATGCTTCAGCAAGGAAAACATGGTTATATCAGCAGAGCGTATTTGTCTTTGGTTTCTGTTTGACACTTCCACTTGCAAAATTGCTACAGCTGGAGCTGTAAGCAAATGATTTCTTTATTATTCATAGCAGCAGGTGCTGCAACAGCCTTTTGGCTAGAGTTGTACTCTCTTGGTCCGTGGTTTCTATATATTTGATTAGATGGTGCCATGCTGCTCAGATGGGATTCTAGTCCTCCAATAATTGTATTTTGTTATACAATCAGTTATATAGTGCATTATCATTATTATTTCCATAAATCACTTCAGTTGGCAGCTTTCTGTTGCCGCTTGGGATTGTTCCAGCAACAATTTGCATCCTTTTTGTATGGCATCCTAAAAAGATTTTGGAAGTTAACACAGCCTGGGTTTGATTTTATAATAGCTGATGCCCTTCTGGCTGTGCTAGAACACAGAAACCAGCTATCCAAGCAGGACTGACGTATTTATTTTGATTCACATATCGTTTATGTATTCTTCAAGAAGTGCTTAACCCAAGATTCAGTATGGTACTTGAGGCACCCGCCTCCAGTGTGCTTATGCCAGCATCGTGATGCGAAAAATCAGGTGCCTGTCCCCAGCCAGAGTGATTGAGTGGCTCGCTGCACACAGAAAGGCAGCCCAAAAACCTGACATGCTGATGTGGGACCTGCTGGTCCCTGCCAATCGACACAGCGTGTCTCTGAGTTTCCCATTCCTCTGTGGAAGCGAGATGCTTCTGCTAGAGCCCTCTCCTGAGGGCTCAGCACTCTTTTTAAGTGATGCTGCTAGAGAAATTTTGGCTTCTAGTGCTGTATTTCTGCTCCTTCCTCTTTGCAGAACGGGCCAATAAGTTGAATTTCCTCTTCAACCAGATGGGAATCAAAAGCACATTCTCCCTTTCTAGGCTGTAGAAGATGTAGGAGGAGGCGAATCCTCCAGCTTCTCTAAGAGCAGGAGCAGAAGAGGTCTGGCACGAGGGTCTGTGCAGGTACCACAGAGCCTGGCACTGGTGGGCCCTTACTGGGGAAGGGGCCTCAGCTCCTGTCTCTGAGGACATTTCACCATCACTGAGCTAAAAATCAACGGGGAGCCTGGATGAAATCTAAACAAATCAATTCAGTCCAGGGAAGCGTACAGCAGTGTCTGGGAGCCAGAGCGGGCCTCGACTTGGAACTAAAGCCAAGCTACAAATTGCCAATAACAAAACCTGATTTCGACTCAGCCACTCCTTATTTTCCTATCTAGAAGTGACCACCTCACTTGGTCCCTGCTGGCTAAAGACGGGCTAACTTCCGCTGCTGCTCAGGCAGACCTTCAGACTGAGAAAGAGGCTTTTTTACAATGAAATTGCCTTGCAGAAGGGACAACAACTGCAGTTTAGCTGTGATTTTTCCTTTTACTAAGAGAGATGCTTAACCAATTCGGTTCCATACTTAGAGGGGGAATTTTCCAACATCTCAGTAAAATTCTTCACTGAATAAAAGGTAAATAAAAAACATGTTTTTATAGACAGATTCCTATCAAGGCTGCAGAGGCAATGTTTACTGAAGAGATAACAAAGCACTTGGTGCACGTGATGGAAAGGTGCAGATGGTTGTCCATATGGGGACAAGCAGATAACAAGAGCAGGGAGTGTGTCACTGCAAGGTACAGGAGTGGCTGCCTTTTCAGCTGGCAGCAGGCTGGGCACTTCACACCTGTGAGTTCACTGGTACCTGGAAGAATCAGTTCAGCCTTCTGTTTAATTAAAAAAAAAAAAAATCAGGTGCAGTTTCACCCATTATAGTAGTTTCATTTACAGGCTGCATTGCTCAGAAAGTTGATGGATCTGTCATATGAAAGGAGAATGGGTGACATGCATTTAATCACTGATTTGGGCGTTGCAAGCTATTAAAGAGAAAAGTAATGGGCCAAGAGGTGCATCCAATATTACATTAATGGTACCACTTTCAGGGAGCATGGCAGACCTGAAGCAGGGAGGTGAAAAACATGAAGAGTGCAACACGGCAAGTTAGTTTGGCCACGTCCCTCAGAGGGACCCTGCCCTGGTCACAGATGAACAAGCATCATCACTGTGCTGCTCTGAGCTGCTGTAGCCACAGTGTCTCTCTTTCCCACCTGTTGATACAGCTGCCCACACATGCCTCGCTGGCAGCCTGCATGCTGCCTCCACGAGCACCACCGGCATCATGAGACACTGTTGGGTGTGTTCCAGTGTGCTGGACCTCATGTGTCCTTGCAGCACGTACCCTGCTTGTGCCAGAGACAGCTCCTAAGCTCACTCATAGAATCATGGAATCATTTAGGTTGGAAAAGACCTTTAAGATCATCTAGTCCAACCATTGACCCTACTCTACCAGGTCTGCCACTAAACCATGTCTCTAAGCACCACATCTACACAACTTTTAAACACATCTAGGGATGGTGACTCAACCGCCTCCCTGGGCAGCCTGTTCCAATGTTTGATAACTCTTTCAGTGAAAAATTTTTTCCTAATGTCCAGCCTAAACCTCCCCTGGTGCAACTTGAACCCGTTTCCTCTTGTCCTATCGCTAGTTACTTGGGAGAAGAGATTAGCTTCCATCTCACTACAACCTCCTTTCAGGTAGTTGTAGAGAGCAATAAGGTCTCCCCTCAACCTTCTCTTCTCTTGCACTCCCTGCAAGACAGGTGAACCTGGTTTGGGAACGGGCACTAGGTTGTCTTAGCAAGCAAAACTAGATATTCACCATGATTTTTATTGCTGAGCTCTGGATTTTATGCCCTGTTTAAGGTGGTGATGATGTTTAAGAGCAACATATAGTGTCATCCTGAAATGTGGAACTTAGCTGAAAGAAAAAAATGTATAATTATTAAAGAAAAATTAATTTTTTTTTTACAGGTGCTGTTTCAGAAGCTGTGTAAGGAAAAAGCAGGTAAGACACTGCTTTACTTCTTCAGAGTTTCTTGGTGGCTTGTGTAGACATGCATGCGTTCTTGGAGGACCAATGAGAATCTCTGCTGTTCTCAGTTTTGGTTATTTTGTGCAGTTGCTACGATCACGTCCGTGCTGTTGTTCATGACATAGTGGTGTAGGACTTAGGTGGTTCTTAGGAAAGCTGATAATTCAGCAACTTTTGACTTATACCTTGCAAGGGGAGTTCTGAAATAACAGGGATAAAACCAAGTATTTGTTACTGGTGTCAGAGTGGCTCTGGCAGGCGTAGGGTGAGTGGAGGTGAGGTGTGCCTGAGTGCTTTTTCTGGCTTAGCGCTCACACCGCAGCCGAGTCTGGTGAAGAGGCTCGTTACACAGGCATGCTTACCAAAAAATGTAAGCCCCTCCCCAGGCCTTGTCCCCAGTGGCAGAGTCACGGTGCCCTAATCACTCCTTAGCAAGAGCTCACTAGCCAGTTAATGCAGTTGTCAATGTTAACAGCATTGGTGAATTTGACTATTCTGAGGCAATTATTTAGTTACAGCTGGCGTTCTGCAAGGCACCAAGATCAGAGCAGTAACCGGAGTTAAAGGAATGGATACCCTGGAGCCCACGTACGTTAGCATGCCAGGAACTAAGGAAAGGAATACTGTGTTCAGTTTTGGGCCCCTCACTACAAGAAAGACATTGAGGTGCTGGAGTGTGTCCAGAGAAGGGCAACAAAGCTGGTGAGGGGTCTGGAGCACAAGTCTTATGAGGAGCGCCTGGAGAAGAGGAGGCTGAGGGGAGACCTTATTGCTCTCTACAGCTACCCGAAATGAGGTTGTAGAGAAGTGGGGGTTGATCTCTTCTCCCAAGTAACAAGTGACAGGCCAAGAGGAAATGGCCTCAAGTTGAGTCAGGGAAGGTTTAGATTGGATATTAGGAAAAATTTCTTCACTAAAAGCATTATCAAACATTGGAACAGGCTGCCCAGGGAAGTGGTTGAGTCACCATCCCTGGAGGTATTTAAAAGATGGGTAGACGTGGTGCTGAGGGACATGGTTTAGTGGTGGTTTTGGCAGTGTTAGGTTTATGGTTGGACTCAATGATCTTAAAGGTCTCTTCCAACCTAGGTGATTCTATTCTATTCTATTCTATTCTATTCTATTCTATTCTATTCTATTCTATTCTATTCTATTCTATTCTATTCTATTCTAAGGTTTGGATAGACAGATATACACACAGACATCCTGATTCAGCAAGATACTTAACACGCAATTAAACCCACATTTGACAAAACCAATTCATTGCAACGGGGAGTAGCAACTGCTTGGATGATTTGCTTAATTGAGGGTAAATGTCTTTATTAAATTGTAATGAAGCACAATTAAGAAATACAGAGAAAAGAAACTGCTTCCCAGCATTACTGGAATTCAATAACAGCCCCACAATTTTGCAAAAAGAAGTGTCCCCAAAGTCTTAAGTGAATCCTCATTCCCACAAAAGCCTTTGCCAGCTAGAAATACTTCAGTCATAGAACAACTGACCTCTGGAGTCACCCATTGCCGACTGCTTTTTCTGTTTCGTTAGTCAATATGTATGCAGTGTGTGTCAATTAAAATGAAAGCAATTGGGCATCATTGTTGTAATTACCCCTCTGTCCCTAGATGACTTAGCATCTTTTTTTGGCCTGAAGGACTAGTTTAAGCCAGTTTGCTAACTCAGAGATTTCTTCCTGCTCAGAGTAGCATCTGTCTCTGCTCTAAATCGCTTCCTCAGTTCTTTCCAAGGGCCACCTTAACGCCATTAGAAACAGATTAATGAAGCCTTTTGCAGCCAATGTCACTGATTCAGTGGCTCGCTGGCAAATGTGCTGACTTACCAAAATGCCAGCAACCCTGGCCAAGAAAACTCAGGTCTCCATCGGCAATTTCGCCCTCAGGTACCCAACATCAGGTCAACAAAACATGAAGGCTGTTGAGCATATTATAAGTATTTTCATTTGAGTTCTGAGGACATTAACTTCTTCTGCGTTATGAGTTGTATGTGTATTTATTCCATGGTGGTATTTGCCAATGAAACATACGCCTGTGCTTTTCCAGAGCTAAACAAATGCCATGAATTCTGAGACTGATTTAGCAATTGCTTTTATTGTTTTCATTGCTTGTATCAAAACCTCTCTGTGACACTGAAGGCTTGTTTTATAAAGAAAAGGAAAACACATCAATGGCACATAAATTTTAAATAAAACTGGTTATTTTAGCAGCACTCCCATTTTTTACTATGATTAATCTTTTAATTATTTTACTTTTATGATAACATTAATTTTGTCACCAAAAGAGATAAAGTTTAGCACCCATCTTTACAGTAGAACATGATGGTTGAAAACTTGATAACTGCAGGTACGAAAGAAGAATGACAGGTCATTTTCTGACAGTTTGGTCGCTGAGGTAGAACTTTAATCATGGAAACCTAGCATATGATAGAGCTGGTAATAAATTTATCATTAGAATGCTTCTGGAAGAAAATGCCCATTTGTTCAAACGGAACCATTTTACAGGAAACAGTTAGCATCCATTAATTTCTATTTAAAATCATTTCTGTAAAATAAGTGCTACATCTTGATATGAGATATTCTAACAGTTTTCAAAGTGAGAAGTTTTAATTTTTTTTTGGCTTTGAAATTTTTTATGTTAAAGCATTGCAGAGGGGAAGAGAAAACATGATTTAGATTAAAAAATTGGCCAATCTGTCTTGGACTGAGGGACAGGGTTCCTTCCAGATTTGCAGTTCCTAAAAGTTTCTGATACTTTCTTTGCTCTCTGGATAAGAAATTTTTTTCTGTTTTGGAATTTCTTGCATGAGAAGAAGACCTGTCCTGCCCATATCAGCCATGTACAGAACACAGCACTCTTCTGCTCAAGGTCATTTTCTGCACCAATTTCCTCTTACGTTATCACTCCTTATTCTTTCTTATTCCCTTTTGTTATTTCCCTTTCTTCTCCTGACCCCTTTCTCGGGTTAGTGTGGAGAAAGCTCTCTCAAACTAGAGCTCTCAAGGCCCGTGAGAGTCATTTCCCGGAGCAGTGGTGGGTCATAGCGGGGCAGCACCCTGTCCTCCCCATCATACAGCATCAACCATTTTGGATGGAGATGGCCCCTCTAACCCCATCCCTGCAGGAGCTGGGGACACACAGGGCAGCTCAGAGCGGATGCAGCCAGGGACAGGGGCTCCTGCAGCCCTTTCCCAGGGCTGTGCTGTCCTTGGCTTCTAGTCGTTCTCCATATAAGCTGTATTCTTGTATGAGAGGAAAAAAAACCCCAGCCCTTTGGACTGTTGTTGTGTCTCTTGCTTGCCTTTTTTTTTAGGGGAAAAAAAAAAAAAAACAACAAAGAAATGCAGTATTTTGGGCCTTGCATTCCCTGGATTTACAGTGAGCACCTCACAATATGTTAAGCAGAATACCTGAAATGTGTCCGAAGGAAAGCTGCAGCTGCATAGACCACTCAGCCACCCCAGGGGAACCTCCTTTGAAGTACCAGTATTGCTGGCAGTGTTGCCAGGCTTAGTACTGTTATTTCCAGACGTAATAACACCGGTACTGATGCATGCACTGGAAATAATTATGTTCTGAACATTAAAAAAATGTGCATTAGGAAAAAATATTAAATAGTAGTAAGATGTGACTCTAGAGGCATGAATTTATTCTGCTTTCTGTTTCCTTCAGTAGTGGCAGGGTGCAGCATGGGCTGGTGGCTCCCTGGGGACCAGGGACAGACGCAGGAACAGGGTCAGACATGGCTCCAGGATGGCCAGGCAGGGCCCTGGGGACAAGGATGGACCAAGGATGGGATGGGATGTCAATCTGCAGGTTGGGTCCCATGACCAGGCAGGGCTGGCAAACAGCCCTGCTGCAGCGTCGTGGGGCTGGGACGGACAGCCCTGGGTTGGGCTGAAATGGGGTTTCACAAAGACTTGGAAACTTATGTATTTATATAATTGTGTGCATTATAGTGTGTGCATTATATATTATATAGTGTGCATTAATAATGCACACTACTAAGTAAATGCAATGTTTTTAGGAGTTAGACTTGGGTTGCAAATGTGGTGTCACCCACACCCTTTAAGATGCAGTTAGCAAAGTGCAAGGGACAGTTACAAGAGAGAATAAGAACTTTGGTGTGGAAAAGTTGCTTTTCATGGAGTCAGGCTTGCCCTTGGTCTGTAGGTTAGCAAGCTGTCCTTTGGTTCGGTGTAGAAGCAGTAGACGGGAAGCTGATTCACACTTGCACTCCTTGTACATGATGGCATGAATGAGTAAGTTTTATGAATATGTAAAAAGTATCCTATTCTGTGGCTTTAGCAAGTTCTGTGAAAATACCAGCTTCATCCACTGAGCCCTATTTTCTTTCAGAATGAACATGGCTGTCCTGGTGGTAACTGTGGCTCCAACCATTAAACCACATTTCTGCTGTCATTAATAGATGATATCACTAATAGGACTGCCCCAGTCCCACCGCCATGCAATAGACCACTCTGTTCAAGTAATCATCATCAATGCTTTCTTCTCATATTGCATAACACTAAACCCAATCTGCACCACCTATCTCTATTCTGGACTTGTAGCCCAGCAGGTCCTAATTGCCTGGTGTGGTACCACAGAGAACACCTTGGTTAGCTGCTCCTCTTGCCACCAGATTGCTGCTGGATTTTTAGACAGCCTGTGGTAGTCACTATAAAACCTGCATCCTTACTATCTCCTAGTATATCTCTTAGTAAAAATCATTCTATCCAGCTCGAGCATTCTAGCTGCCTAATGTATTTTAAAGTTATCACCACCTAGCTCAAGATGACTAACAGAGAGCACACTTCATCACGGGTAGGGAAAATGAGCTTTTACTTTGCTGACAAAAATTTGAAGTCAGATTAAAAGCTGACACAGCCTCTATTTTAGTGGTATGTATGAAACACTAAATATAGCAGCGTGCTCCTGTATTTGCTGATGCATGGTAATGTAGTCTGTAGCAGAACAGCAATGGGCTGGCAGGGAAGATGGTGCACTGCAGCAATACAATAAAGTCCTCATGTGACCTTGGCCATTTCAGAAGTACTCCGTGTTGACTGTTACATTGCAAAATTCAAACAGAGGCAGTTGTGGTCCCAGGGCTTTAACAAATAGCCTGATCCTGCAATATTTATCCAGGCATAATGCTAATTGACTTCAAGGAGAGGTCTCCATAGCTTAAGAAACCAGAACTGTGCTATACAGCACCTGTATATGAACAACTGCCAACAAAGGGCCTGATTTTGGGAGCTGAGAGGGAACTTCAACTCCATCTGGCCCTTCTTAGAAACTGCAGGCGCTTGATTCATCGCAAGATCAAACCCATGTACAGTAGTTCCCAGTGACTACATATTTTTGTGTTTCCTTGGTCATATAACATTTTACACTCATGTTTATATGTTACCTTTGCTGCAGTCCCTGGGCAGGAGTTACGGGTTGATAGCACTCTGAACAGGAAGATGGATGTGGCCCATTAAACCATAACCTGTTCTGGGATTTTCCTCTTGCTCGTGGGGAGATGGAGAATGTGATCTCTTTCAGCCTTTCACTTGCCATCGATGCCTGGCAAGTGTGCTGGAGGTGGAGCTGAGACTGTGGCCATGAGCTCCCTTGTCCCATCCTCTGCAGGGGAGAGCAGCAGCTGGGTTAGATGTTCTGAAGTTCCTCCTGTGACCTAGGTTGTACTCAGATCTCATGCTGTCACTACTCCAGCTACAAGAGTTGTTTACCCAAGATGAGACCTGACCTTAAATAAGTGGGGAAAAGAACCTCATCCAATAATCCCGCACGTTTACTAGAAGGCAGAGTGGGGTCACTTTGACATAGTTCCAACACGAAGTGGACATGCTTACTTTGGACTGAAAAATGAACAGGCTGTTTTCCTCAGCAATGGTATGGTGAAAGTAAACTACTGAATAAACCCAGCTGTTTGGCGGCCTTGGCCTGTTAACGAGTTAAGTTCTGTATTGCTCAAAATAGAAGTAGGTAGATTGATGCTTGTCCTGCAGTCAGTGCATCAGAGGGTCCTTTCACTTGGCTCCTGTTCCTGTGTGGTGCCAGTTTGGCTCCCAGAATTAGGCAGTGAGATTGCCTCTTCCTGCCTGTATGTTCCTTTCATAATCAGAAATGATAGAACAACCCCCTTCTTTGTTCTTCTGAAAAGGCAAATCTTTGCTACTCAGCTCCTACTGATGTATTGGAGCAGCTGAGGGCAAACTTCTCTCAAAAGCAAGAGAGAAATGAGAACTTTTACTATACATATCTCAGGATATTGCTGTTTCTTAAAAAAACCAACCAAACAAACAAACAAAAAAACCCCAACCAGGTGTATATTAAAAACATATATATGTTTACTGTTGTGGCTTGATCTATTAAGGAATACTCTGAATTTTATATAAGAAACTTCTGAAACAATTAATCAGTAATGTATAAAGACACTTTATACACATAATAATACTCAGTGTCATTCTAAATATATTCCTCCATTTCCTTGCTCCATAGTTCTTTCCGTAGCTTTGATTTTTCAGTCAACATCTTTAATAAGAAAGAAAAGTATTGAAAAGACTAGAGCTGGTAACTGTTAAAAATAGTATCTAGTCAATACTTGTACAAAATATAGGTGATTTCAGATGAAGGTATTATAAACATTCTTCCTAACTCATTTTTGTTTACAGCTTGGTCTTCCAAGGAAAGGTGAACACTAAACAGCTGATCAATGAGCTTTGGGTTTGCAACTACTCTCGAGGAAGACAGGGAACCTTGCTGTAAATGGCGATCTAATGCAAATTGATAAATTGCTCTGAAGTTTTGCCTCTGTTGGAATTAGTTGTTGTTCGTTTCCAGCAACTAAGGTCAGACATGGAGCCATAGGATTCTCAAGTCATTTTCTTCTATGACTGAACGAATGTCTGACAAAGGTTGTGGACAAACAGCCATATTCAGCTCCATTGCATCTGAGCAACCAACTTTCTTTAAACTGGGGTTTTCCAAGAGTCATGGCAGAGGGCACATTTTGGCATTTGACATTTATTCCAAAAGTAACAAATGCCTGGAAAATTTTCACTGAATAATAAAAAAAATCTAGTATACCTGTTTTCTGTTTCAATTAGACTTTTGCCTCAGACCTCTCTGATAGCCACAATGCAAGCTGTGTCCTTGTATTTTATTTCCTGGACAAGGTACAACTTCAAAAGTTTGAAGGTTAGACATTTTAAACTATGCAAACAGCAAAATAAATCTTTAGTGGTTTGTAATGCTAACTAAGCATTACAGCTCTGAGAGAGACACGCACACGTGGGAGGATGAGCTGTATCGTAGGAGCCTTTTGTTTTCACAGGGAGCATTTCTAACGGGTAGCAGTTCCAGCAATTTTAGTGCTTCCCATTAGAAAACACTTCCCTCATGTAACAATTTCTGGGTTCAGGTTTTGCTATTTAACTATTCAGGATCAATTCCTAAGGATTAACTTTTGAGTTTTTGTGCTGTATCAGAGTGACACATAGCTCCTCTCTGAAAGGCTCAGGACACAAGACAGATTCTGTGCTGTTTCTTTGTTTGCAAGTCAGGCACGCAAACACAGAGGAATGCTTCTGGCTGGAACATATGCTTAATGCAAGTTATTTGGGGCAATAAAGCTATTGAACGAAGCAGCCAGCTTCTGACCTTTTGCAACATAGGAGCTTTTGTGGGACCGTAGTCAGACCATGCCGCTGTTTCATGCTATTGAACAACCTGCGTTGGTGCAACCTCTGCTCAGAGGAGACGGCCACTGCACAAAAAGACACAGCGTCTGTGTAACTGTGACTGACTATGGTCAGCGACACCAGTTTCCACTTCCATAAGCACCAGAGTAATGAAACCCTTTACTGTTGCTTGTGTTAGGATTGAACGCAGGATCTCTAGGCATGAGCCTCAACACCTTGAACTTGAGTAATAACCACATTAACTTGAAGGAAGTAATCACTGCATAGCCTCTCCCTAAATATACTGGGACCACTAGAGGAGGACAAAGAGCTGTGTAGTGTTAATGCCAACTGCAGGGGCACCTTCCTAAGAAACAGGAGAGTTGCTTTAGCAAGCTTTTCAACGGAAAACCATCCAGTCTCTGCCCTTCCTGTTCTCTGTATTAGATTCCATCCAGGCCAGCAAGTTGCTATGACAGAAATGCACATAGAGAGGCTGGTATTTATTGAGTGCTCAGCACAAGGCAAAAACAAATTAGTAATTTCCACCATGCTGTCAAGCCACAGCTGAAGTGCAGCAATAGGAGGAGGCCGGAGCTGCATACGAACGCAAAAGACTTGCCAAAGCCGTCCCATGTATAATTCCATTGCATATAATGGCATTTGTCAGTTGTGATTTTGGCTCTGTATCTTTATGAAGGCAGAGCAATAAGAAAGGCAAGCTCAAGAAAACAGATGTCCAAAAAGTTGCTTTATATATGGGTATTATTAAGTGGATCTGAAATTGCTATTCCAGCCTTGGTGAAGTGTTGGCTTTTGACATGGGGTCTGAGAAGGTAATGGCTTTGGGCTTTTATTTTAAATTTGTTTATATTAGGTATATACCTACCCTGGAATATTTCTTCGTTCCCAGAGACTCTGTTACATAAAGCTAGTGTGTATGTCAGGACAATTTGTTTTAATGCAAAAGGACAAAATTTTCCGTGGTGTAATTCTTATGAAAACTAATGGGTTTACATCAGAGTTGACTTAAGCACCAATTCAATGATGGTTTAAAATTAAGCAATACGATTACATAGTCAAGAAGTTGCTCAGCACGCTCTGTGCAAGGCATAGCTCTGCCTGATTGCCATGCAGGTTTTTAATATTAGCTGCAAATTTATAAATAGGAAGGACAGACTACAACATATGCAATGTTTGAAATTTGGTTTGGATGACTTCTATGTGGAAATGTAAAAGGAAATGCTGAATTTACTTTTAAGCAAAGTTGATTAAAAATTCATTTATTCCACGACCTACAACTGATAATATTTTTTTAATTACTTGAACAGTTACCATTGTCATTGTATATTGCTTAGCTGTAACTGCCATTTTCTGGAATTCTTAGCTTACCAGGGATGTAAGTATTTCTCCTGACTTTAAATTCAATCCTTATTGCAATATATGATTACATATGATATGTAATTAACGCTAAAATAACATTTGCTAGTGAGAAAGTCTTGCTTTTAAAAGTCAGGAAAACACCCATCTGTAAGTACCACTGAAGTTATTAGATTGGTTGAATAGTTTTCAAGTCCATAATTATCAATTTATTTTAAAATTGCCTTAATTCTGAGAAGTAAACTGATTCTAGCATAGAATCTTGCAGATCTATCCTGCAGAATATTAAGGATTCCTCCTTTGTAGAACTTAATTCTATGCCAACTGCAGTCACTGGCAACTTGGTGGGGGTAGGATTAGTCTCTTAATGATGCATTTCTAGCTGTATAGAAAATTATTTATAACTGTAAAGAAAAATAACCCCACCTTCCACTTTTCACAGCATTTCAGAATCAGACAAATCTTCTAAGTAGCTGAGGAAATGGGAAGCTCGGGAACATTATATTTCATAAAATGTATATAGTTCTTTTAGCAAAGTCTTAAAACTACAATTTACTTGGATTGCTAATTAAATCATTTTATTATTTTTAAATTGTTTTTACGGAGGTAGTGACAGTGGGCCTCAGGCCCAGAGTAATGTCATTTTGAGCGCTGTACAGGCAGAATGGGAGTCCTTCCCTCACAAACCTTACAGCCCTGTATTATCAACGATGGTCTTCATACAAAAAGGTGACAAAACAACTACATTTGTTTCTAATTCATCATTCAAATTATTTCTCAAGAGCTTATTTTCATGCATATTGGTCCACGAGCTGATTGGTGCCCAGGTTATGGTTTCCACCCTGCCAGCTGCTCTTTGCTGTGCCCTTTGTCCATGCAGAGCTCGGTACCGGTAGGAGCTTATGGAGAGCCTCTGCATCTGCTCATGCATGCCAGGGCACTCATCTGAGCATTGTCTCAGGCAGCAGGTCAAGGCTTCCTAGTATAGAAAAATCAGAGAATGAGTGGCCAAGGCCCAAGGTGTTGGTGGTCCACTCCTGCCAAAGACAGAAGGATCTGGGGTGCAGAAATAGGAGGGAGAGACTCTGAAAGCTGTTTCTACTGTGCCTGCTTCCCAAAGCAGTGGAGAGGGAATATGGAAGGGAGTAGTTGCAATATCCCATGACTGACTGGTCTTCCTTAAAACCATTCCCAGCAGTAGTTGCCTTTCTAGCCGTGCTAGGCCTCCATCAAGAAAAGGTGCTAGTTTGGATTTCCAGGGTCTTTTAGTAGACAAAGCAGAGACAAAGCCATAGGTACTCTGGCATCACTAGCAGACTGCTGATATTGGCATCTGTTTGTTTTATGAATATATAGTACATAAAGTTAGCCCTGCTTTTCACATTCTTTCTTTTCTTGTCTGCTCACCAACACGTTGTCGAAATCTTCAATTTACAGCTCTCTGGACTTTCATTTGGTAATAAAAACTTAAGGTGGGTTTCCAAAGTTCAACTAAACTTCTCCTGCTATATATTTTCACCTATTTATAAGACAGACAGAACTGATGCAGTACAGTCAATAGCTGGATGATGTGTTGGAGAACTCAAAATATTCAGTAACTTAGTTTAAAGTACACCTTTTCATTTGTTGCTTTTGTTGCTGTGCACCTCTTCTATGGCCCCATAGCCTTGGAATTTTTTTAAGCAAAACAACAACCATATACGGCTGATATCCAGAGTATTAAGCTACACATAGGTAAGTAACTGAGCGTATACAGAAATATGTGAGAGTGCCTCTAACTTGCTGTGATATGTATATGGAACATTGAGGACTGGAGCACCTCTCCTATGAAGACAGGCTGAGAGAGTTGAGGTTGTTCAGCCTGGAGAAGAGAAAGCTCAAGGGAGACCTTATTGCACCCTTCCAGTATCTGAAAGGGGCCTACAAGAAAGCTGGAGAGGGACTTTTTACAAGCGCATGTAGTGATAGGACGACGGGTAGTGGCTTCAAACTGGAAGAGAGGAGATTTAGATTAGATCTCAGGAAGAAATTTTTCACTATGCGGGTGGTGAGGCACTGGAACAGGTTGCCCAGGGAAGTTGTGGAGGCCCCATTCCTGGAAGTGTTCAAGGCTAGGCTGGGTGAGTCTTTGAGTAACCTGATCTAGTGGGAGTTATCCTTGCCCATGGCACGGGGGTTGGAACTAGATGATCTTTAAGGTCCCTTCCAACCCAAACCATTCTATGATTCTATGATTGATGTAAGTATAGTATATTGTGCTTCCTTAGGTCTTGATAGACCCAATGTCTTATGATCACTGGGGAGGAAATACCTTTAGTCTTCAAGTGTTCATTTGTAATGGCTACACTTCTTTCTTACGCAACACAATTTGGATGGGCACACAGAATTCCTTTCCAGTGGTTTTGTTCCCTTGGGTTTGATCCTCCTTTTACTGAAGTCTGTGGCAAACTGCCCTTGACAATGTCAACAGAGGCCAAGTGGAGTGATGAAGTACTGGAGTTCTGTTTCGTAAGGCTGCTGGGTTGTCAAGTATGTATCACTGTACTGTGGAAACCAGAGCCACCTCTGTCTGCAGCGTTAGGCTTATTTCATCATTATCCTTTTAGAAGTTACAGAAAAGCAGCTCCTGTTTTGGCAGGAACCACCCCCCCGCACACACTTTAGACTCTTTTCTGCTCTTTGCCTCCTCTCCTGTGAGCAAAAACTTTGTCAAGAAAGCACATTTGTTTGGGCCAGGAACAGAGACAGCTGATACTCAGCTAGTTATTTTGATTGCCTGGCTGGTAGGGGTTGGGGGAACAGATAATGTCAAGATTTCCTCTGCATTCCAGATCTGTTTTGCTCCTACAGTTAGCAGGCAGTGAGTGTGATTTTTCCCACTCAGCTTTTCCCACAGTCAGTAAGACTTATCTGACAACAGAGTTAGTGTCAACTGTCCAAAACTAACTAGGAGATATCTTCCTTTCACCACTGCTGTGCTGTTATTGCTTATCAATGTCACTCTTCAGCTTAAATGACTGGTTAATTTACGGACATACTGAGACAAATTCACTTCTGTTGCAGCTCCTTTGAGTTTAGTGGAGTTACACTGGGAATGAGTTTGGCCGCAGGTGTCTGAAAAGCACAAGTGGTAGGAATGTGATACTAACAGAAGCAAGAGCGATGCAATAGTCAAAACAAAAAGGAAGCCCCGAGCTTTGGCAGGATTCCCATTTTAGATTTCTGGAGTGTGATCCAACAAGGTGTTCATGTTTTACAGCTGGTGCTGCAAGAGAAAAGTTGTTATTCAACAGTAAAACAATTCCAATGTCTCCACATCAAAAGGTAGCCTATGTTAAATAAGAATAAAAGGATAAATAAGTCATAGGATTTCAGAACACAAATTCTATTGAGAATCATGAGGACTGTGCTTTTAGATCTATTAGAGACTTTAACAAAGACTAGAGTGAAACTGAAACATACTCAACCTGAGATTTTCAAATGAGGCTACGATGGTTAAATACCAAAAGCCTATTAAAATTCCACAGAAACAGGAAACTTGAGATGGAATTGATACCTCCAGCTTTACCTACAGTCTAAGAGGGCTTTCTAACACCTTTTCTGTCAATGGGGGAAGAGGCATTTTCAGAGTGTAACATCTTCTTCAGCTGGATCAAGTCCTTCTCCACAGGTCTGCTTCTAGTCAGCTGGTTTGAGGTGGAATGTGTCACACTGAGCGATATCCCTCTCCATCCCAGGTTACCACCTCCCTTTTAACAGTGAGTGCCTAAAATTCAAGACATGGGAACCTTACAGCTATTGCTTTTGAAATTTTATTAGCATTTCTGATTCACAGATTAAGTTAAAATGAATGAAGTGTAAAACCAAGCATTTTAAACTCATGTTTAATTTAGTTAATTCAGTTACCCTGGACTAGCAGTGCAAACAGCCAACAGTGTATCCAGAGCTCTTTGTTCATTGCTGTGCACACTTCTCTACACCATGCACATATCCTATCTACTGTTTTTGTCTCATACATTATTCTAGACTCCCTTATCTCTGTTCATTTTCTCTCCATTTCCTTCTTTGCAAAATCCAATTTTAGTTTTCCTCCTTAGCATTTTGTTTCACTATTCAGTTTCCTTTTAAAGGCACTGCTACTTTACAGTCTGGTTACTCTTCTGCTCATGATGCCTTACAGTGGTCTTCCTTTGCTTCCTTCTGCCTCTCCTGTTGCTTCCACCTCATACCTCTGTGTTCTCCAGAGCTTCTTAGTCCTCTTTGGTTCTCAATGAAATAGGCAAATGGCTCTGCAAGGTCTCTAAAGCCAGGCATAATAGTCCCTCTCTACCCTTGCAATCAAAACAATTTCTTGCTTTTCCTTCTGCTGGTTAATGGATCTGTGATGATCTATCATGACATCTCCTGTAGGTTATGTCTCCTTGACTGGCTGAGGATTAACTGACTTCCTGGGTAGTAAGAAGCAAGGTTTAAAAACTGAGGACCAAAAACTGAACTTCCAGATTCCTGTTTATGCCTTTAAATAAATCACCTGATTTTCAGAAAGGATTTCAGAAGTGGCTAACGAATGGTAACTACTTCTGAAAATCGGACAGTGACTTAGGGTGTAACACTTCGGGACACAGTTTTTAAAATCATGAATTTTTTGTGAATGGGCAGAGTATTTCCAGACTTAATGTCCAGATGTGAGTACATTCTGGAGTCCTCTTTGCAAATGACAGATGAAGCACTGTAAGAAATGGAGTTAAAAGTGGAGGTGTTGGAATACACACATCAGGTTCAGCTATCCAAGGCAGCTAGAATGATACCCATATTTAAGGATGAAAAGAAGTCATTGTGGGCAGTGAAAATCATTGCAGCTTCCTATATTAATTATCATATGTTTCTGAAAAAAACAAAGTGAGCTGTAATATGCCCAGATGAGAATACAGATGTAGGCTCCAGTGGCTCTATAAAAGAAAAGAGAAACAGCTTTTGCACAGGAAAACAGGAAGAGATAAAACTTATCTAGGCTTTCCAAATTAATATTGCAGAGATCTTCAAAACAGAGAGGAAATAACGTGAGAAATTAGTGTGGGAAGGAAATATTGGTCATAGAACATAAACTTTACAAAAGATCCAAAGACACGAATTAAACTTGTCAGTTTTCAGAATGAAGGGAAGCTAAGAATAGGTTGCCTAAAAGATTTTTACTAGGACAAGTATCATTTAAAGCTTCATTATCTTGACAAGTGAGTGAACAGATGGCAAAATCTGTAGCAAACTCAAGTTTTCCTAGGGTACTAAAGATTAGAAAGATTTCTGAGAAGCAAATTCAAATCACCAAAGCAAGGTGATTTGACAGCCTCAAAGCAGATGGGACTTCAATTTACCTAAATGTGAGGTAATGCTCAGGAACGATCTGAAGCATTCACTGATACTGCATACTTAATGAAGTGTTACAAGTTCGGAAAAATACCTAGGCAACATTATGGACAGCTTAATTAAAACAGCTCCGTCAAAACAGCTGTTCAATTTGCAGCACTAGTCATGAAAGCAAATAAAATGCTAATTTATATGAACCATAAAGAACAGCATTGCTATTATTATAATGTCATCATATAAATTCAGGAACTATCTCACAGTGATGCCTGGCATTATCAATATTACAAAACTGTCTACAAAAAGAAACATTCGGAGAAGCCAGTGAAGGATGATATGCGGGGAAGATATAATCATTTTATTTAACTAATGAAAGATGTTGCAGCACTAAATTCGTACTCACCTTTAAGTCATAGAGATATCCAATGAACGTAAGATGCAGAACATATAGCACCCTCATGTGCTGGAACCTGTTTCCCCAATTAATGAGGATCATCAACTCAGCAAGAAACTGAGGGCTTTATGTTCACATATTCTTAAGAAGCATGATGGGAGCGAGCAGGGAAAGGGAAGTACCCACACTGGATGAAATTTTTCAGTGAAGCATATGGGAATTTTTACAATTACTTCAGCAAGTCAAGAATTTCACCATTAATGTGAGATTGTCACTAGTGTTTGGTCTAAACTCTGGGTTTTTTTTTAAAGAATGATTAGAACAGTTCTTGTAGGAAGGGAGGCCGTCCCTGGTGATTATTGAGAAGACCCTGAGTTTCATCAATTCGGAACTGAAAAGGTAATTTATACCTGTACAAAGTGGAATAAGAGCCTACTGTTACTTTCTAGTAGTACATACAACCCACTTTGCATTTATCTTGCCCAGCTATAAAAGATGCGCTATAGGACAGGAGGGAGGAGGATAAACCCAAATCTATCTGAGTCCTAAAGGATGGTAATGTTTTCCAGATGAAACTGTATTCCTTATGACTTAACTGACAGCAATGAACTAGTTTAGATCACTGCAAAACCATTTAGCAACATTTCAGAAGAGAATTGGGAATAGCCTCCAATTTGAGGCATAAGAAGTCCAGTTTTTGCTTTTCACATTTGCTTCTTACACTTTTTTCCCCTTTAGCAGTGACATTCACTAAAATATTTTTAAGGCCTGAACTCTGAAACTATCTATCTGATAATTTTGATCAAATTAACGTCAAGGATTACTTAGTATAAATATTCTCTGTCAGGTAAATTAACTGATCCTCTGCCTCAAAAACTAACACTGTGTAAGATCCTGCTGAGTTCTAATCCCTTTATCGCCTACTCTCCAAGCAATTTACATGGGTTTTTGTAATGTAAATGATTAAAAAAAAATTCCCTGAAATGTAGAACAATCTCGGGTAATTACTACTGAGCAGATTTATGGCAGCACAAAGCAACGAAAAGCTGTTGAAGGGAGTCTGACAGTAGTGACAGTAAACAGTAAATGACAGTAGTGTAAGTAAACAATATGACCAACATCTGTATCTGCAGCACCATAAAGGTGTTCTGACATCATCCATAGGTACTAATTTGACTAGAAACCATTGCAATGCTGAAAACGAACTTTGGAACCAGTAGTACATAAAAGCAAAATAACAACTTTCTCTTGCCTTCTCAAACAGTCCTGAATCTCCTTCATTTGCACGGCACTTAATTGGAGTCACGGGGAATTGTGTATGTGGAGTCTCAAAAAAATGCCTATTAATAATAAGAGGGGGAGTCAGGTCAGCTAGAATACAGTGCTCCAAGGGAGTACAAGGGGGAGATGAAGCCTGCTCTGTTCTTTCTGGAATCAACTTTTCAAGTAATACTAAATAAAAAAGATGGCCCTTTCTGGCAAGCGAGTGGTGGCATTATCAGTAGAGAGCAGTGACTGTGACCTCTGTCATCATTCTGGTCACACCACTGTACACAGCAGTGGGTGATGGGGAAACACCTCCTCAAGCTCTCTCTGCCTTTGGTATGCTGGGCCAGCTACAGAGCAGTCCCTGCTATCACCTTTCTTGGTAATTAAGTTGTTGCTTTCAATCCCAAAAGAGAAAAGAAAAACATCTCAATATTTTCTAGCTTGCTCCCATGTTGTTTGATGTTACTATTTACATAATAGTAATTTAATGTCACCATTAAAATTGAGTTCAGTGAAAAGCAAATGGGTGCATAACGTAGATTTTTTGCCTCTTACTTGCAGAAGTTGGAGTCTATTTGGAAGACCACAGTAAGTTATGCTTTGCATGTTGGACTATTTCATTTCTCACAGTGGAATTCTTTTATAAAGACTATGATTATACAGCAGCACATCAGTGCTCTCATAAAGTCTGCTGCCCACTAGGCAGTGACACCTTATAGCTTACCTTGCTGGGCATATGTGTAGTGTCAGACACATAAAAATATAACATAGCTTTGTCTCCAAGATACTGAATCCTGAATGAAATTATGTCATTATGTGAACCTCCTCAACCTACATGCAAAAGGGAGGAAAAGTGTAGGCAAAACTAAGTTAAAGAAGCTACAAATTTGGTGTCACAAGTATTTTTTAGACTTGCAGTTCACAGCTATGCTTTTGGCTACCCGAATATGTGAAGCCATTACTGAAGCAATATTGGACTTCTGGTAACTTTTTTCTCCAAAGCTTTCTGTAGTGGTTTCAAGGGCAGTACCACAGGCCTGTTCGTGTTTCAACCAAAAAAAGTAAAACTCTCAGCGGCTCACAGTAAACCGTTCTCTGCACAGCTCTAAAAACTGAAACTGCAGTTGTTGCTGCTGACTTGTTAATATAACACAGACATCGACATTTCCTGGTTACTGTAAACACTGAAATGCTTTTGGAGTTAATGGAATACAGGTGCTGCCTGACGCTACCAAAATGTTCTCACAGAAACAGAGATATTTTTGGATAGAAAGAGCTGCAGACCCACCTAGTCCAACCCCTTCTTCACAGCGTGAATATCCTGCTTCTCAGTGGGAATACCCAGATATGTCAAATGTCATGAAACAAGCATTCTTCCTAAGCTTAAGCTCCTTTATACTAGAAGTAACGGCCTTACCACTTAGCCTGCTGGAACAGAGAGTTCTGTAATGCCAGAGCTGGGTGATGGAGTGGGCTTAGGCAGGCTCTGAGCCGGCTGGGAAACCTTTCCAACGGGGCTGTGGGAAATGATGCTTACAATCGAATCGCCACCAGCCTTCACTTCGAATGAGACTCAGACAATACCGCGAGCAGCCATTGGTCCTTCTTTACTATGGAAGCAAGAAGAAATTTAAAATCAGTCTTAATGATTCGAGATCCCATAGAACTATTTAAGTTAATAGGGGTTGACTTGGGCCTCAGCCAAATTTTGATTCTGGTTATTATAATCTGCCTACCTGAAATTCTATCCCCTATTGCAACTGGCCATAACATTCTTTAATTCCTGTCCAAAAACATTAGTAGCATTGCATTTCAATTCTATTAAATATATATTTTAAAAGCTGTTAAAGAAGTTAAAATAGTAGCTGTGTGACCTGTAATGAAGGAAGCTCTAAAAATCCATAGCTTGCAATATATTGGTATTTGGCAATATGCTCCCATCAGTCAGTAGCCTGATTAGTAGGAAAGCATGTGCTCACGAGTATTTGTTATCTGAAGAAAGTTCTTACTCTTATAAATAAACTGGTTTTGAGAACAATTCCATTGCATTGCTGTTAGAACCTGTTGTCAGGATTGATCATGTTTCCCCGTGTAATCCAGGAGAGTTATAAAAAACAAAGAACAAGCTCCTAGGTCCCTGAACCAATATCCAGATATGGCGTGTGCTAAATTGCCACTGACTGCTGCAAGGCGTTTTTACACAAATGTTCCAATTATTTCTACTGTGATGGCAATAACAGTTGGAAGTTTGGGAAAAAAAAAAAAAAATCTTGGTTTAGACAAGGTCCCAATACAATATTAAGGAAATGAGCACTTTGAGAGCAAAGAAAGATGTAGTTTAGAATAACATTTTTTGTCAAGCAACTAAAAAGGAGGGGAAAAATCAGACACCAGAAGCTGGAATGAGAAGAACAGGGGCAATATTCTGCACTGAGACATTTCTTGTTTCAACATCACTGCTCAATTTTTCAAGGGCATTAATCACCTCGAAATTTCAAGCTCTGCTTCAGTAAAAAAACACTGTATCTACACACATAAAATGTATTCCACTTTCCCAGTTGCTTAATCATTGAAGAATTGGCTATATCTACAGCTTTGCCCAGCCCAGGCTTTCATATCTGCAACATACTATATTTTAAAGATGTCCACAGAGCATCTTACGAAAGGAAGTGAAAGTTTATTGGCACTTAGTTTGTTTTGTCCAATCTTCTCCTCTGCTATCTGAGAAATGTGCAAGGGCTTTTGTGGCTGCAATTCTTCAGAATTTCAGCTGAAGTATCAGCTTTATTGTCTATTGTTCAGTAGAAGCGCTCTGTTTACTCAGTAATCCATCCAATGATCATTTGTGCTGCAGTTACCTCCCTGTCCCCTTTTCCACTATTCTCACAGAACAGAGCATCCTCCTACCTGTCACACAGGCCCTTCACCTGGAGTTCGTCATTCTCCTGTGACAACTTAGGCTGAGTTAAGGAGACAAGATTGGAAAAGTAGAGGGGTTATTAAAAAATAATCTGCAAGAGCTACATACAACTAGGATGTGAGACGGAGAGAAAAGTGCAAGGTAAGGCTGGCCAGAATGTGAAAATCCTGCTCCATGGTAAAACCAGGAAAATGGCAGTTATTTTCCAGGAAAAAAAATGACATTTTCTCTAATTTTTATTCTGTAAGAAATTATTTTTTTTATCAGAAGGAGTTTTCCAGATGAAAATCCGTGGTTGGAAAAACTTTCATCCCATGTCTACCATCTCATCTTTGTTCTTATTTACTTTGCCTTGATAGACACAATCTGGTCCTTCAGTGCATCCCAAATGCAAATACTCTGGCAGTTTTCTGCCGTCGCTATTCATTGCAGTTCATCCTGCCTTTATGTTGCATCAAGTGGAGGCTACTTGGCTTAAGGCTGAAGGCCCTTCCCTTCCCTGTTTATCATTTGCTCCATATTAAAATCTTCATTCCCACAGTCTCTCTGTACAGGATGCCAGCTTTTGTTGTCTACTCATGACATTTTCAAATACACTGAGTTGGTCCTCTGAATATATAAAGATACCACATTAACCTCCTTGGAGACCCTCTTGCTAACTTGCTCTGCGTCAGTGCCTCCAAAAACTAATTCTGGTGTGCTAACACCAGTAGTTACGACGCTGGCAAGTATTGTTTTATTGTTCTCTTGTACGCCACCCTTCCTACCCCAATTAGCTCTTCTCTCCCCTGATGTCTCGTTTTATATTTAGCTTGTAATATCCGGAGGCCAAAGATTGTACTTTTGCTCCATCCAGTTTCTTGCTCTAAGTGCGTTGATAAACCAGTTCATTAATAATAATAATAATAAAGTACCATGCTCTGTCCTACGAGCAGAAGAAAAGCTTAATTCCCCCCCATCCCTTCTATGCTAGTTTTAGCAAAGGAGAGGGAGCACAGTCAAACAGCAGATACTTTGTTACTGTAGTCTGTATCCGAGTGCACTTACAGCCTTTTCGCAGTGAATGCTGCAAGAAGTCCTGTTTATTTCGGGATTAATCACTGTGAACAAAAGCGAAAGAATTTGGCCCCGACTACTGAAAGCCAGCAGTGCTCTGCTGTTGGCAAAGTGCGGAGTGATCCTTTCCCAGAGCTTCAGAAAGCTGGAAAGGAGAGGGATGTACAGGTAGGTGCCAATCTCTTGATAAACCAGAGAAGAGTGAAACTGCTTTATAATTGATCCTCATTAAAGCTACCTTAAAATGATGATAATTTGCATATGTAAATAACAAGCAAGGAGAGAGTGCCAGGGAACAAGCTGGAACATTTTGTCCTCGTTCACAATGATTCTTATTTTTCTCTATCCAAAAAGTTTGTTTGTTTACTTAGATGTCAAAGAGGACACCTACTCATATGCCCTTGGTGCTTTTCACATAACTTCAACCACAGAATTAGTATGCAATTCGCTGCAGTCTGCTATGAGGAAAACAAGCAATGGAAAACCTCAAATCTTTTCTTCTCTTCCAGTGGTAACCCAGACTTACAACACCACACTCAGGACATTTAGCCTGTGATAGGAAACAAATTCCAGAGCTCCAGGACCCCCAAAGAGAAAAAGATCGTTGCCAAAGTTATAAATGTTACTTGATATATTTATATCTAGGCTGTCTGAGCTACTATTTGAAGCTACAAAAGCACAGAAACACCATTTTGAGTATAATAAACTTCAAGAAGCTTCATTAATTTACAGTCAGTTCCCGAAGAATTAAATGTATTATAAAATTTGGTATTCCACTGCTTAGCATCAGAGTGCATCAGTGATCCTGTAGTACTAACTGATTGCCTCTCTTGCTTTATTATTGCTTTTTAAGAGATACAAGTGTAAGGAGCTTGTGTCCGCTAAACAGCACGCAGTAACCAAGGATGTACTCTCCTCACATTTTCCTCTGCAAGATGCACCCTGTTTTGTTCTTCTACAAGCAGACAAATATTGTGAAGCGGTTAAACTAACAAAAAATCCTGACTAACCATAATTAAGGCCTAGAGGAAAAAAAGGAAAGAAGTTGTACTTTTATCGTAGTCTTTCAGTAGTTTACAAATGGCAAACCAAGATGTAGTCATTTTTCTCTTTCCTTAGGCCTGATTTTCTTCTTACCAGATGCATGGGAGTTTTTGCAGTGACTTTATTAGGACTAGATCAGGCTGCATAATGGAATCTGTAACAAATTAAAAACACACTGCTAATTAGAGGCCAGATTATTATGTAGTATCAATTAACTTGGCGTTTAATTACCATGGTGATTGGGAGGAACTATAAATTGCTAAATATATAATTAGAACATCAGACTTCTGTGCCACAATGGCATCAGAGCATGGGTGTAATTAGCTTAGATTTTCGCCCAACATTTTACATGCTCGCAAGATTTTAAGACAGACAAATACCACTTTCATTCCTGCCAATATTCTGTTGTCAATGAGAAAAGGCAAATACCATAGTTCAGCTTATTTTAAGGCAACTGGGAATTTCCTCCTTTCTGTTCATCATATGCAGTATTTTTATTGCAAGTATATTCTGAACAGAACCATTTTGGTATGACTAATATCAAGTAGGAAAACTGCTGTTTCTGTGGAAAGTGCACTTTCTTTTTCTTTCCCCCAGAAATGTTATCCATCTTGTTCAGGATGTCAAAATGTTTCAAGCTGTAGACAAAAGCGCTGATCAGTTGGCTACTTACACACTTAACCAACAGAAGAAAATGCGTGGAGGGAGAGCAGAACTTTACCATTTAATCATGCTTTCTAATATCCTAAAAGGAAGGGAAACATCTTTGACCTATGAATGATCCCTAACACACAGCTTTCTTCAAGCAGGTTGTGTAGAACAGCTCTTACTGTAACTGCTACTACTAGGTGTAATACATCAAAAATACCTGTGTTGGTAACTCGTCTCCTGAACAGCTGACTATGATTAAAGGCATAAAATAAGAATGGGCCAGTTGCTGCATGAGGTATTTTCTCATTACTCAATAACAATGCTTCTCTGGGGAAAAAAAGTACAGTATCTGATCTTGCTGCTAGATTTAGTTTTCCACAGTAATGTACCTGAAATTAGTAAGATTTTTGTCAGTGCCTGCCACAGAGTTTGGTCTGGGCTTGCCAGTTCAATTCTGCTTGCTGATTGTTAAATCCAGCCGTATCACTGGAGTTTATCTTAGTAACCTGCGGTGAGATAACATGGCATTACCAATTCCTACTATCTCATTGCTGATTAGCTGCTTTCAGTAAACCTGGACATCTAGGGACATTTTTGATAAAGTAGCATCTTCAAAAATGGTATAGAAGGGAAGAGAATATCCTTTGTTGTATCACTACATTCTGGCCGTCACAGAAAGCAACTGAAGAAAGGGAGATCTGTCTTCCAGACAGGCTGGACATGGTGAGAGGGCGCATTCAAGTGTGGCTGCCAGAAGAGCACTGTTGAAGGTTATGGTACTGGCTGACACTGGTGTTTGTGGCTAGTGACACAGCAGTATGATACAAAACCTTCAAAACTGATTTTATGATTTCACCTTTAGACTGTGTGTCACTGCTGATCTTTGTAGGGCAGCTGAGTACAATGTCAGAAATTAACTTCTCATCTCTACCTGGTTCCTAGCGGATAGGAGCCCGTGGCAGAAAACAGACATCGTAGGTCTTATGTACCAGTAACGGCTGTGTTGGTAGGGAATTAAATAAAGTGAGGCAGAGGTCAGAGGCAGATTCATGGGGCAGAGGAGCTGACTGTAGGAACTGTAATCCTCTCTTCTCCCATTACCATCAGCAGGTGTTGCTCTGGATCATGGGATGTGGGAGTATTTACATAATTATGCTGTTCCCTTTCCAGATCTTGGATGCATCTGTCCCTGGAAGGCATCCCTTTTCTTGTAAGAGTTTGTCCAGTCATTTGGAGGACACTGTAGCTGGAATTGCAGGAGCAGGAGTGACATACAACATATTCACAAGTTCTCGGCAAGCACATTGTCTCCACTATATCAGATAAAGTAGTTTAAGATGAACCTTTTAAGAACAGGGACAATGGAAAACAAATTCACATCAGAGAGTGAGGAGAAGACGTTATTAAAACTGAGTGGTAACATGGAATATGTCTGTTTGTTTGCTTTTAGCTTCTGTGGGTCTTGCTGACACTGCAACTATGGTTTTAATTTAAAGATGAAGATATCGATAATGTTTAACATGACTGCTTTACCAGGGTATTCAGCTGTTTCAGTGTATGGTATGCACTTTCAGGAACATCAGCCTCTTCGTTGCACATGTCGAATCCTCTGCAAAAAGAGTAAGCAATAAGTAATGGTTTGTGACTAAATGAAATGAAGCCCCTGTTGTCCTTCTCGGCGCTCAGACTCTCTGCTGCCAGTCGTGCTGGGAATCATCCACTTGGCGGGCAGCCAGGATAGGGAAGGGGCCACTGTTACAACAGTACTTCCCAGATGGCAGAGGAAGCAGAGAACCAAAATTGGTTTCCTAAGTGGGATAAGGGCCCTGACGTTGCTCTCTGGCTCATCTAGGGACGGAGGACTCGGGATTCCTTTTAGTCTGTAAAAGTGTGCAAAATGTGGCTGCCAGGGTTTAGTTTTGAAACCTTTCAGGAGTGTAAGCACTTGTCAGAGAAGAGGAGATGATGCAGGGGGGTGGAAGGGATGAAGCGGGGGGAGGGAGGTGGGAGGTAAGTGGGGGGAACGCAGAAAAAGAGGGAAAGAAATGGGAGAGGCTGTGTTGCGAGGACTGTGGCTTGAGCTCGAGTGGAGAGTTGATAAACAGAGGCCTGGGAAAAAAAACCGACTTTCTTTTGGCAAAAGTCGCGCCGTGGGTGAAGCACCTATTTACAGCTTCCCGAGAAAAAAAGGCAGCCCGCTGCCGGCCGGGTTTTCTGTCACCTCGTTGCCGGTGACCTCGCCCGGGCGCGGCGGGCGCTGGCTCCTCGCAGCGGGGCTCCCGCAGA
>VYXH01002109.1:0-22117 GCA_013397275.1 Burhinus bistriatus
CCTCAAACCAGGACATTAAGTTAAGTTGATATTGTGCTGTATATAAATCTGTAACACAGAATGCATTTCACACAATAAGCTTTACTAAATTTTAGAAAGACTACATTTCAATTAAAAAGAGAATTTTTAATGACACTTGTGAAAAGAAAGAACAAAGACATGTTTTCAATTAATGTTTTTGTGACCTTTTTGTAGAGTCATATTAATTTTTGTATACGATTTTACTTCTGCGTAACTTAAATTTGTGGTATACGTGGCCCAACTGTCCCTTTAACACAGCTCTGTTGTGCAAGGGTGGCCTTATTTCAATGTAAAGTTCAGCAATGATCTAAAAACTATTTAGAATTAGGATTGCGTTTCCCCTTCAGGTCATAGTTTTCTGTCATTTTAATGCAAATCACAACAAGTAAACTTAGTGGACTCAGTGAAGTAAAATCTGTATAAAATCACCACCAGTTCCCAATCCTACAAACGCTCAGCATGCAACTAATGGTAAGTCACATTGATTTCAACAGTACTACTAACAGTGTGCAAAATTAAACACATTTATAAGCCTTTGCAGGATCAGGGCTTCAGAGAGCTCAGGAACCGGCCTTTGATGTCCGTTTATAAATCCCCATTATAATTAACAGGAGTTTTACAGGCACATCAATAGTAGAGTATATGTAGAGTGTATTCCTGCTAGCCAAATAGTCTGCAGATGGAGTCCCAAAATATTCATTGACTCCCTGTTGACAAGGAAATTATTTATTATTACTACCTACGTGATACAGTACTAACCTTGAAAACCCATTATATTCTAATGAGGCCAAAGCCACTTAAACTAACAAACAATCACCACCTCAAAATCTGTATTAATTTAAGGAAACATTACAGCTACCATAGAATTAGACATTTTCAGAGTTTTTTGTTATGTCCCATAATGGATGAGATAAAGCCTTCTAGAAACCAGAACAGCGCTTACCATCCTGTGCTCTGTTCCTGTTTCTGGAATAGGAAGCCAGCATCAGACTACCCTGTGGGATAGACAGATATATGGAAAAGAAAGAGCAAGCTTCTCAAGAAAGAGGAGGTAGAATCAGTGGGTACTACTGGAAGCCCAATCCTCCTACTTTTTTTCTCAATGGAAGTGCAATCAGAGATGTCAGACATTTAAGAAAAAATATTACGCTTATGGCTGGTTTTCCAAGTACTTATGGAATCTGCAGGGGCATGTACTGGAAGACGAGTTACTAGTTGCTTTCTCTTTCATTTACACCGTTTACCCTGAGGCCTTGCTTCATTTCTGAGTTATGAAAAAAAAAGGACACTGCGATGTGTGAAATCTTTTGCTTTGTTGATTTTAAAAGGCAACAGAATCTGTGTATGTGGGGTGAACTGTTGAGCAGACACACAGATGTACTGCTTACAGCACAGAACAACTAGTACACTTTCCCCAGTAAAGACTTTGCAAAGACATTTATTTATTTATTTATTTAAGTAAAGTTAAGGGGTAAATTCTATGGAAATGCATTTGGGAAGAGGTAGTATGTATATCTAAGGCCTTACACAAAGACTCCAGTGCACTACCTGATTTTTATACTTTGGAAGGGCTAAAGCATAACATACAGAAGACATCTGTCTTAGGTACATCAGAAAAATTATTTTTTATCAATTAAGTCATAAAAATCTTCTTTTACTGGTTCCACGCCGTGATCTTCACCGACTTTTGCAAACATTTTGTACTTCACTCACACCAAGCTCTCTTAACCTAAAAGGATATCAAATATTAATTATTTGGCTGAAAACAAGTTTCCCCACCAGCAACATTTGCCAAAGGATTTTGCTTTGTCTTTACACTGAATCTGGAGCAACCTGATGTATAATTACAAAAGCAACTTAGTTTTGCATGACAACACTGGAAAACTTCAGTATGTTTAATTAAAGTATGACAAATTAACCAGAGAGAATCTGACCTATTCAGCAAATGTCGGGGTTGTGGGGGTTTATACTGTGTTGATAACAAGCAAGCAATACAGTCAAAAGTTCAAGTTTGGAATTAGAGTAAACAAATTTTTAATTTTGTATCTGAGTTGCAAATTCACCAGCTGGTGTTTTCATGATAAATCGAGTGACATAGTGAGTGCTCTGAGAAGGTAGCATGTATGCTTTTTGCTTGTGACATAGTATGAACAAACAACTACTTAGGGTGCACTGTAAATTTTTCTACAAAACATTCTGAAAATTGGAATAAGAAGTCTGTCAGACAGTTCACTGGCTGTAAATATGTGTTAACTTTTTTCCTCTTTTAGTATAATTACTGCTCTGGGACAAAGTACATTAACTGTTTTTTTGTTGAAAGATCAATATACCAGACCAGATCATAAATAAAGACATTTTCGAGGGAAATGTACCCTCACACTCATTGTCCTTCAGAGAAGTTTTATTCTCTTAGTACTCCTTTATTATCTTTAATTGAAACACAGATAGAGGAGAATTTAGCCATTTCCTTTTCTCTCTGTGCTTTATTCTTATTTTAACAATTGTTGCTGTGAAAGAAGTCTAAATGATTTTATAGTAGCTTGATTTTTGACATGAGAAATTTTGGAATTACTAAACTCTTGAATAATTCCATATCTGAAAGAGCTTTTGTGCTATGACAGAGACAGGTTCCTAAATGTTTAATGGATGTCAGAAGATCACCATATGTTATATTTTAATTTACCCTTGAGTTTCTAGAGTTTGCTGAGATACTGGTTGAAAAGTGAAACATCTTATGTCTGTATTTAAAACAAATTCAAGTAGATACAACAGGAAAAGAAAAGTATAAATTATCATTGTAAAACATGTCTAGAGTGCCATGTGTAAGTCAGATTACCGTATCCAGGAAACATGAATTCCAGTGAGGAATACCACACAAAATTGTGGTATTAGACATCTATCATAGCAGAGAAGATGAAAAGTGTCAAAAAGTATCTAGGAGGGTGCTGATGTTTTCAGGCCTGCAACAGCCATTGAAACTGTGACGTGGGGTTGCTCAATCCATCTGTCCCGGGTTTTTCCCTGCTGGCAAAGGAAAGCACCCCACCCCATTGACCCCAGTCCTCCAGATCATGGAAGCAGGATTAACACATGTGTTATGGTTGGAACAACTTTGCTTTCTTGTCCTTCTCCAGCTGCAGTGGAGGACAGGAGGTATCCCCGGACATCCTCAAAAACATCATTTGTGTGCCTTATTACCCTTTTTCCCATTTCTTTACCCTCCTCTTTGCCACCTTTCTGCACTCCAGTCCTGTCCCAAATAATTACTGATAATTACTTTTTCTCCATTATGCTCTATCTTGCTACATCTGTATCCTAATTTGGTATTTCTTATTCTGCTATCTAGGTAATTTCAACATTACACACTCTGCTAATGAGGCTGCCTAGGTGCTGTTAATCTTGGAAAGCTGTTCTCCCCCAAAGATCCATGATACTCCCCTCCAGTTATCTGTGATGTTCAGCCCTTTCTCACTTAACTCCCCTTTAACCACCTCTGAGACCCAGGTGTCCCTGACAGCCCTCACAGTGCTATCTGTAACTTTTGGCACTTTCTCACATTGTTTATCTGTCATGTCCAGCAATTTCTCGTGTCATAGTTCCTCATGTCCTGTTCAGTCAGTTTAACCCCAGGCCAGGACTTATTCAGATGCCTTGATATCTGCCTGCCGCCCTGACAAAAAAGGAAATGAGACTGGGCTTGTTTATCTTTGCAATATGAAGACTGAGGTCAGATATGAAGTAAAATCTTGCAGACATCTGTTTTGTAAGTACAACATGTAGGGTTAAAACTACTGAATAGAATAATTTTAATAAGCAAATTGATATTGCAGCAACTGAATATCCATGTAAGGATGTATCAGGCACCTAAAGATCACTGTGATGTTTATAAGACTGATAAGTCTGGTCAGTTTAAACTCCAAAGGAAAACTTAGCTAGGTTGACTTTCATTAACACCCTTCGTGCTAATGGTTAGTTGTTATCACTACACATTCAAAGCAGTCATTCCTTATCAGCCATACCTTACACCCGCTGTGAGCACACAGTACTGCAGCACTGGTGCCATCCCCCCAGCAGTCCCCAGCACTCCAGTGCAGAGATCAAGCTCCAGAGCTACTCCATGTGGAATACTGAGGTGGGCAACATGTTTGGAATCTTTCCCTTCTGTAAAATGTTTGAGTTTCTTGACACCACTGAGCCCTGGGCCTCTGGCACTGGTGCAGGTGCTGTGGGATGCAGAGGGAGGTTGCCTTCCCGCTGGGACAGCTGCCCTGTCCTGCAGCCTGTCTCTTTCTTCCTTGCTCCTGGCTTCTCCTTTTCTTAAAGTCTGCATGTTTTCAGTGAGCAGTAATTGACCGTCAGCGAGTTATTTATAGTTCTAGGGCCTTTGCTTTCAAGATATGTCCATATTTCAAACAGTTTAACACCCCATACTTTCAAAACTGTACACCCTAGCAAGAGACAACAGGTAACAAGCTCCAGTTCACATTGCAAGTTCTCATAGCAAGCTGGTAACAATCCTAATAGACCACGACTGGGGCCTTGCAGAGTTTGCTAAGGCACAGTTAGCTTAAGGCCTGAAGCTTATTCCCCGAAGCATTACAATTTTTACAGGGCCACAGGGTGAAAAAATGTTTTTACAGCTATTATGATTATTTATTGTGCTTATGTCTAAGTTTAAAACAACGTAATATTTATTAAATCCTGCTTAGTGTGGATCTGCTCTTATGGGTGCAACAGACCTTTGCTTTGGCTGCAGTATAAACTGTTCATGTATTAGGAAAGACTTTCTAAATACTAGGCAGTGAAATTAAAATGCAGTCATCCAGTGGGATAGGAGGTATAAAGAGGAGATATAATGGCAAGGCAAAAATACCTTACTTACAAACCAAAATTTATCAAATATGTAAGGAAGGACTATATGGTGTATTTGCTTAGAGTAATCAGGGATTACACTGCTCAGTTCAGGAACTCGTTTCCCACTCCACCGTCCAACCATGGATTCTGTCTTGGCTTCTAACATCCCACTGACATCATACAGCTCTGCCTCTGGTCCAAGTCAGATTTACCCTCTATCGTAAAGTTCAGTCCTGAGGAAAGAGGACACAAGGACAAAGAATTTGAAGTTAATTCACCATTCTATCAAAAGTCAATTTAGAAATCAAGAGATAAGGTACCTGTTATCTAGTTAAGGGTGGGTATGAACTGCAATAATCTCATACAAAACCTGTATTACAGCTGACCACTCCAATTCAAAGATTATTTTCAGGCAAAGTACAGTATCTAGAGGCATATGCATGCCACCCTCTCTTTTTCTAACTCCACTTCTGCTATTTATTCATTCATTAGCTTTTAAAGACAACTCTTAAAATGAGACGTGGCCACTTCCACATGAAAATATATTCACTTAAACTGGAACAGAATTAATTGGTAAGGGACCAATGCAGGAAACTAAATTTGCAGCTTCTTCCTTGAAAATAACAATTAAGTCCTGTGGGTACTAGCAACTGACTTCTTATTAATTTCATCTAATAGCTGTTATTATAAATGTATGAATACATAGATTATAACTTTCTGGATAATAACAATCTACATGTAGTAGTACGCCAAAATTGCTATTTAAGGATATGTGTGAGAAAAGTTGTGTGTATTTTCAAGTACTGAAGAGAAATGTATTTGTGATAGCTGTCTCTCTTGTATTTAGTGTACTACATTACTATTTCTTTCTTCTCCATTTAATAGCTGATCATCTTACTGTTCTGGCAACAACAAAAAATCCTTTTAAATTAGCATATGCTGTCTTTTCTTTGTTTATAACCGAAGTATAAAAAGGCAAGAAAGCTTAAGGAGTCAAGAGAGTTTTATAAACACATTTTGCTTCTTGTACAAAAAGGAGAAATGAGTATCTTATTCTTCAGTGTGAGACAATGGGAGTGCTGCATACCACTAGCATTCTGAACATAAAATTTGAATTCTGCTGTTGCCTCTGCTTTCAAGTTCTCAGATATAATAGTAGTATTATATTATCTTACCTTTTTGAAGTGTTTTTCATTCAAAAGTTCCTGAGGCATTTAAACTTTGAATCGGCTTGTTATTTCCCTACAGTGAGTTTTCAGAGAAATTTTCATACTACACTTCCTCTCTGTGTGTCTACCTGCTCCAGTCTTCCCTACCAGGTATCACGCCAGATCTGCCTCACAGGTATGGAGTTTTAAAATGCATCATAGTCTTTTGTGTTCAACACACTGGGTAATAAAAAGAGAGGGATTCTCTTTCCAGTTCCCAAAGAGAAGATGACTTCCTCCCTACCCCTCTTTGTAGTGTGCTGTTCAATCCTGAATATTAAGAGAAATTTGGGAGTGAATGGAAGCAGTGCAGGAAATCACATTGGTTACACAGCCAAAATGAACCTTGCTTTGGCATCTGGCTATCTATCCTGCTGTAATGCAGCTTCCTCCCTGCCTGTATGCCCAGTTTCCCTTCCAGAAAGAAACAGGACAGGCACAAGACTGATATTCACCACCTTTCTTTTCCCTACCTATAGGTACAACACTATCAAGGTTAAAGGTGTATAAGTAGCTGTCAAGGCTTTTTATAAGTCTTTTGCGTCTTATTCTCCTCCAAGCCCTGCCAGTGACCAGTAGGACTGGTCAGTGATGAAACTCAGAGCTAACCAAAAGATTGCATCAACCCCAGCTTCTTGTCTCTACACACATCAGAGCATGGCACTACCCACAGACAGTGCTACTAGGCTGCAAATGCACCCCAGAATTGACCTCCAGTTCATAATAGTATTAGAAGTATTGAAACAGCAAAACAGTTCTCCCCCGTGTTTCCTTAATTGAGGTGATTGTTAATGAAGGCTATTTCTCAGAACCATAGAATTGTTTTGGTTGGAAGGGACCTTTATGAACATCAAGTCAAATTGTTAACGTAGCACTGCCGAGTCCAGCACTAAACCATGTCCCTCAGCGCTACATCTACACATCTTTTAAATACCTCCAGGGATGGTGATTTAACCACTTCCCTGGGCAGCCTGTTTCAATATTTGACAGCCCTTTCTGTGAAGAAATTTTTCCTAATATCTAATCTAAACCTCTCCTGGCACAACTTGAGGCCATTTCCTCTTCTCCTATTACTTGTTACTTGGGAGAAGAGACAGACACCCACCTTGCTACAACCTCCTTTCAGGTAGTTGTAGAGAGCGATAAGGTCTCCCCTCAGCCTCCTTTTCTCCAGGCTAAACAACCCCAGTTCCCTCAGCCGCTCCTCATAAGACTTGTTCTCTAGACCCTTCACCAGCTTTGTTGCCCTTCTCTGGACACACTCCAGCACCTCAAAGTCTTCCTTGTAGTGAGAGACCCAAAACTGAACACTGTATTTGCAGTGGGGCCTCACCAGTGCCAAGTACAGGGGGATGATCACTTCCTTAGTCCTGCTGGTCACACTATTTCTAATACAAGCCAAGATGTTCTTGGTCTTCTTGGCCACCTGGGCACACTGCCAGTGGGAAACGGTGTCAAAAGCTTTACTAAAGTCTCGGTAGATAACATCCACAGCCAACATCTTCATCTTTGTTGAGTGGGGCAGTTCAGATGGCAGGAAATACTGGCTTGTCAACCTTGTGGTTAAATATGTATTTAGAAGATGTTTTAAAGATACATTAAATAAAAAGTACTCTATCATCAAGTATTCATAACATAGTTTCAAAAGCTAAATTAAAGATGAGAGGCAAGGATTCATTTAAGTAAGTTTTTATAAAATTCATCCAAAAATTAAAATATCTCAACCACAGAGTTAAAGATTCCTCAGTGCAACAGTGGAGGACATAACTTCTATTTAGTTGTATGTGGCATAATTACCATGGTACACCCATGATGTGCAGGGTGAAGCAAGCATATTAAAGATAGATTCATAATTAGATCTGAGGTAGTTGGCTAATTAACAAAATGGATAGACAAAAATCTGTATTTCATTAGGGTGAGATGTATCAGTTTCCTCCTGTGCTTCTAGATGTTTGATATATTATACTGCAGTGAGCTATTTCCAGTGCTTCGTGTTGGGATGTTGTGATGAGTCACGTGCTAAGCAACATGATAAAATAATTTATGATCAACCAGACTGGAAATATCGGTTGGGGGATTCTCTGTATTTAATGGTTCACTGTATGAGTTCATCACTTTGCTCTCAGGCTTTCAAGGTGGTGTTGCTATTGATATTATTTAGACAGTCTTCCTTCATCCTCTCAGAAAATGAAAGAATAGAAGTCCCCAAATGTATGTGTATACCCAGTAAAGTAATATCCTCCTACATCAGATGTCTTATATATTGCAAGTCTTATAATACTGTCTTATACAGCTCATTAGTCAACTAATAGCTTGGTGCATATGCAGCCTAATGAAAGGTGAGCAGGTGTATATGGATAAATAGATAGAAAGGTAAAGAAATGTTCATTCTCAAAGTCTCTGTTTATACTCTAAAGTTGAAAGTGTAAAGAAACGAAATGCACTTGTATTGAAGAATCACAAAAGCATGAATCAATTTAAAAGAGCAATATGACTTTGTTCCTATCCCTACTATTGTCTAAAAGCATTTCAAAACCCAAATCCAATGTTTTCCTGCAGCCAGCCCTGCATATGGAAGAAAAATAAACTTTCCTTATTATAATACCCTGGATTATATCTATCAGATGCTTTTATATATGTGTGTGTGCACCTGTGTATCTTTAATATTTATATTCATATCTAAATATATGACGCTGTCTTTCTCATTGCAGGTGTTCTCTCTGCTTCTTGCTGTACGGTAGTTCTGCTTGTATTCTGTCCTTCCTGCAATAACACCACTGGATCTTTATGTCTAACCTGTGAACGCCACCTATTTTCTATAGTGGTCTTTCCTGAAACTTTCTATAATTAATGTCAGGAAAAAGGAAACCGAATCTGTTTAACTACAGTAAAAGGCAAATTAACATCTTAAACTGTCGTGCGTCATGGCCGTCCCCCCCAGCCCCAACTTGGGACAACTCTGACAGCATCAATTTTATTATTGACATCACTGGCACTAGAATGCTATTGAATGCTTGCTTTCTGAACAGATAACATATGTTGGTTTGTTATATTCACAAGCTAAAGAACATGCTGAATTTCTCAACTAAGAGTAGTTTTTTATTTCTTTAATCTCTGAAAAATATCCATGGATCTGTGTAAATTTTCAGAAGTCCCTGTTTCCTGTGTCCTGAAGGATGTATGCCTAGTGGTAAGGATAACATAAACCAAGAGGTAACTATGAAGCGTAGACTAAAATAACTGCAGGGGTTAAAATACTTGATAGAATCTTTACTGTTTGGGTATAGCACTAATCCAAAATGAGGTAGTAAAACCACTTATCTCCATTTCTACAAAGATCACTTGATAAATTCAGTAGAGACATAAACAGTCTGCATGTTTAACTGTGAATAGTTACACACTACCTTTCGGCAGTCCAGAAACACTTACTATTATCAAGGTTATGGCTGTTTCCATTCATAAATACTTTATTTAAAATTAATTTTGCATGATTCATATTGCTGTACCCTGTGAGCAAGTACTAAATCTTGTCTTAGTAGTCTGCATGCATGGTGCTGCTTTCTCCAAGATTTCAGCCTTTGAAGTGTTATAGATTTGTTCACAGCCAATCTGTGCCTCACATTTTCTTTATCACAAGTTTTATGGATTTATCTTTGAATAGCAGCTTCATAGGTTTAGAAACAATGTGATTTCAGGCCCCAGTGCATAAACACAGTCCATCTGATGTTTGGCAACTCTTAATAATCTGGCATACTGAAATGATAATTTTGGCTGAATAGCTAGAAAATGAGACCAGGGTTCAGATATTTAAAGACAGTTAGGAGTTTAACTTCCCTTGAAACCCATTTTCTTTTTCCCTATTGCAATGTTATTGCTGTTGAAAACATTTATAAAGATGTTATAATTGGTCAAATAATACAATCAATGCATATTGGATCATTCTGGACACTGCTGAAAAGTGAACTGAAGTTAAAGTAAGTGATAAAAACTGTTCTTGTCTGTCCAACAGACAAAATTAGGGAAGTATTGCCACCCTCCTACAAGTTTGAAGAATGGCATCTGATTTGTAGGACCCTTTTCATTATTATTTTTAATCTTCCACACAGGTACTTAAGCTCAGATGGCATCTGAAATGCTTGCAGATCTTCAACTGAAGGATTCCAGCATTAGCTTATCAGAGGTACATGTAACAATGATGTTAGTTATGAAAATGATATCTACAGAGAAAACATGCAAAAGCAGCTGTCATCTGATTTGGGCCATTCTACTAAAACCCATCAGACTGCTTGAATAACTAATAAAAAAGCAGTTGATTCACTTACCATATTAGTTGCTAAAATGCATCTGGGGATTTGGATTTGCAGGCAGAATATCCCTTCAAGACTCAAGAGAAAAGATGCCATGGAGGCCAATTAACCTAGGAATAGCTGTTAATCCCTTTCAGGTGGTGTAGAGGAACAAGTACACATAAATACATGGTACAAAAGCACTTTTGATTTCATTAAGCTGCTTTTCAAAATAGGTCTTAGACAGTCATACTAATAACATTGTAGCACTTCACATTTTCTCAGTGCTATACAGTTAATTAGGTCTCAGAGTAGGTTATTGTTCTCCAAATCTTATAAGCAGGAAAACTGACGCACCGAGCTGGGAGGTATCAAAGCCCAAACATAGGGCCAACAACCAAGTCAGGATTACAGTTCTGGAATGGCTACAATCTGCTCCCCAGCTTGTATCACCCTGTATAAAACATTTCCATTCACAAGAAGCGTTATGTTTAGAGTACAGGTTTTCAAGATCTTGTTGCATTTAATCCGACAGCTAGTTGTTGACCCTGATGGGCTCACCCTAGGTGCTAAACATCCAGACCCTGATCCAAGGCAGCACGTAAGCACCTATACTAAATAAATAGCTAGACAAACAAACAAACAACAGTTTTCAAGTATTTTAAATGTCTTAAACAAATAAACCTGAGATTTTTTTTTTTCTTGTAGTTGTTACCACAGCAGGATTCGTAGAATGGTTGCCATCTTTTACCATGAGTAGCTCTTTCACAGTTGTGGTCACTCATCTCTACTGACCAACATGAAGGCAGTGAGTGAAGCCAAAAAACTGCCTATCAGTTATCCCATTCTATTTTTCATGGACTAGATATTCTGGCACTGCCATGCAGCCAGGCAGGCTGTGATAAAAAGCGCTTTGTACATCATGGTATCTCTGGAGAGGGGTCAAAACTGAGACCTTAGTCATACTGGGATGCTGTTTGCCCACATAGGTCTTATAATTTCTTGCCTACATTTTATCTTTGATATATCTAAGCTACTGCATAGACAAATTAAAAATTTATATGTCAGAGTATTATTTCAAGGGAAATGTGTAACTCATACAGGGTGTGATCATCTCCTGAACTTGTATAATCCAACCATTAATATTGCTAACTTCAGAAATTCCAAATCTAGAGTTAACCCATCCCAGATCAGGAGGGTTATATATTACTTAATTATAGGTATCTAATATTTTGACCTCTAATTTTTGAGCTAATTACGCTGGGTCTTATTTGTGGGAAAAAGAAGGTACATAAAGATAATTTACCTCCCTGGTTTTTCAATGAGATTAATCACTGCCTCCATTGACAATAAATAGAGAATTGTTTAAACAGTCGAAATTTTGATAACTACCTTTTAAAATCCTGAATCAGACCAGCTGGATCCATCTCAGGTGAGCTTGAAAAGAAGCAAACAAAAATACACTTGGGTATTATTTTTCTTAGTTTTCCGATTCTTAAGTCTCTTGAATAAAGATGTTTAAGTGAGTCATATGGTGACAAAGGCAATCTCTGGTGCACTCAAATGATGTCAGAATTCAGGACTGTGACAAATAAAAGAAAATTCAGAAAAATTAAAATAAAAATCAGAAAAGTTAACCTTACTTGTTCCTTTATTTATTTTAAAATCCTTTTTAGTGAGTAAATATCACAATTTACAAAGTGAATTATTTTTCAGACTGAAGGGTCCAATTCTGAATCTTTCCAAAAACCTCAAAGACAAAGACAGAAACTTCACCGGATTTGACTACCTTATTTCCAGTGAAAACTTTGGGTAGATAAACTAAACCTGGCTGAAAAGTCTTTTTTCTGATATTTTTTGGCTCTTTTTCAAAAAACACAAAATTTCCCACTTATATTTTTAGTGGCAGAAAGTATTTTCCATTTCCTCTAAGTTTAGGAAGGTGTAAAAATATATCTGGAGCTCCAAGGCATAAATGTAATACAAATCATACATAGTAACATTTTTTTCTTTTTTTTATAAAAGGTAACAGACATACAAATACAAACTACTACTACCATTCCAAAGGACTGATGGCTTGGTTGGCACCTAGCTGGAGTAGAAAAAGCTTAGAGTAATGTAATTTTAAACTGCCTTCTTTTCAAGCAATATGTACAATTTGTATATATGAGAAATACATAATTAAGTGTCTAATTAATCACACAAATTTGTTTAAACCATCAGAAACACGTTCCTGGACTTTCATAATGCTGCTGCTTGCATCCTTTGAAAGCAGATTTTTTTCTCTTTCTTAGTGAAACTCCAGTGTTGAACTGAAGAAGTCTTTCTTTGCATAGTACCTGTTTTAATTAATTTATAAATTTATTTATACTGCAGGTAAAACATAAAATTAAATATTCCTGGTTACTTCAGTTTAGATTCAAGTCTCTATGTTGTATACTTACCCTGCTGTACTTAAAAAAAAAATATATATATATACACGTATATTGTGTAATCCAATATTTCCTCCCATACCTGGATTCAAAGTTAAATCCAAGAGGTATGCAATGAGTATTTTGTCAAGCAGAGAAATAACAGAATATTATATTTTTACTTTATTTTGTGTGTTTGCTTAAAAACACAGCTGCCTCAGAAGTTACTGAAATCAAGGATTGACAACTCCATAGGCAGGACCTGTGTTCTACAGCTATAGAACTCCTATGTCTCTTGCAACATGGCTTTCTAATTGGTAATAGGCATGGGTTTGGGTTTTGTTTTTTTTTTTCATTTTCACACACAAAATTCATGTTACAAAAAACTTTTCCTCCCTAATGGCAGTCTAATGGAGAAGCAATACTAAACCTCATTTGAAAACACTGGGCCCAAGGTAACAATTACATTAAGACAAGCAAATAAAATGTGCAGTCAGCAATGAGAATAACAGATCCAAAGTACACGTCTCTGACTTGTGTACACCAATCAGCCCAGAATAAACCAATGATTCTTTTAATCCTACCGTATATGGTATATTTAATTTTAGATACTGGGATTCTATTTATGGTAGTCTGTTGATAATATATATTATAATGATCCATATTTTCTTGCTACTTCACTCCCCCTCCCCTAGTTTAATCTCCAATTTCATATTTTTAAATTGGTTTCTCTTATTTTCAAAAAGCCAGGGATCAGTTTATACAAATTTTTATTTTACCAGAAGTTTTATTGAAAATCAAATATCCTGGGTTTTTTCCTTCTCCATAATACTATTTCAAATAGATATGCTAATTCCTTCAATCCATTCAGTATTCTCAGCATTGAATTGAAATTTATTGAAAATGTAGTGTTAAAGCAAATGCACTATATTAAATCAACTTTCATAACAAACAGAGAAACATTATTTCAGTATGTTAAGCCAGCCAATGAAAATATATGCACAGAATTTTTAAATGTTATTAAATAACAAGCTGCAGTAGAACTACCTCTACTGCAGTAGAATGATTTCATCATTCTCCTAAAAAATAGAAATACCTATTTAATATCTAATTTCTTCCCTCAATTGTAACCACTGTAACCCCACTGACTCCAATTTATAATTTCCATAGAATTTACATTTGGATAGAGGTGTATTCCTAAGGGCCAGTTACGCTGTTCTTACACATTAGCTTCTCTCCTACTTCAGATCAACAAAGCCACTTGTGGAATAAGATATCACACCTGCTCCCATGCTGAGGATGCAAGCTCTTCATGATTTCAGACTCGCTTGTTTATTGGTAGAAGTGGTGGTGTTTGTTCAGGGTTTTGTTTTGGGTTGTAGCGAGCTGCCTGTGCAGCTGAAAAGACCGATTCAGATCTGGAACTTTTTGTTGGCTTTTTTTAGTCTTTCTGTGAGAACTCTCTGTCTTCATTCCCGCTCAAATATATTAATGAGATTAATATCTTGTGTTCCTCTTATGGCAAACCCAAACTACTCTGTATCTACACATCTTACATGCTGAGTGATTGAGGGGTTACAGGGAAAAGTAGGATGCCTATCTATAAGTACAAATATTTGTTTTCAGAAGCCTTCTCTACACCTTTGTCACTTCTATAGAAAGCAAACTCTTTCGCTTTCTTATACATGTTGCAGTAGAACACTGATCAAAGAGAATAAGATAAAATTGGTACTGAGTGCCCATTTGAAGGACTATGTTTATGTCACTGACTTGGCTTACCTCTTATTTGAGTGCGTATCTATGATCACAACTTTTTCTATGTCCTGTCAGAAGATGCATATAATTTTGTCATTGGAATCAGTTATATCAAGTGTATCTTATTCTCCTTTTCCTATCCACTAGGATCTCAGGATTTCTGACACCAGGTCTTGTTTAGAAACTTTACCTCTTCTTCTTTGTCAAGCCATTAATTTCTTTTGTACTTTTACAAATAGTCTAGAAGTTGTAGTCGAAGCTTCACTTCTTATTAAGTTTATTGTGTGGAGGGTTTATTACTTTTTTCATCTCAGGATGTAAAGTTACTATTGATTTGTCTAAAAATCTTCCTTCTGGCAAATTTTGGGGGATTTTTCAAAAAGGAGAGATTGCTGGGGAAGCCCAACTAACTAAAGTTTCTGACTTTTAAAGTTTCCTCTGCTTTGAATGAGGTGGCAATGTCTGCAGAGATCCTAAATAGAAATTCCCTTGCTACTCTAAAGCTTTCTTCAGATTATTGTTAAATACTGAAGAGTAGGAAGGGGAGAAGGAATGAAGGGAACACTTATCCTTTATCTGAAATGTCTTGCGCAGTGTAAGGTAGTGTCTCCCACATAAATTTTGACAAAGTGTCCGTTTATTTACCTCAAAGTCTAATCTAACACATTTAATCTAGAGCATTGTAAGGCAACTAACATATATTTTCAGGCAGATCACAGAATGCATCAAGCTGGTTGTCAGTTCTGGAGAAGTCTTCCTTCAGCTGGAAATTTCTTGGGGGGGGATATTGTCACCAGTAAAAAATTATACTGAACTGAAAAATGCACCAACCTCATTTTCATAGCAGTCTGACAGGGAAGGCACTTCACTTCCTAACCTCATATCTTGTAGTCTGCCAGGCTCTGAGCTGTGAATAACAGTTACCACCAAAGCATTTCAAAAAAGTGTTTTCCATCACATCCCAGATCTGCCCCAGTCATTGTCTCATCTCTATTATTTCTGAAGAAAGAGCTTACAGGTGTCCAGGAAGGGGTAAATAATCAAAACAGAACCAGGAAATATCCATCTAGTTGTGTTTTAGGGAAAATGTTGCTGAATTTGTGTGGCTGAAATGCTGAGGCGTGAGATCTGATCAGTGTCACTATCCCAGTGCAGATCTGCACATCCTGTGAATCTGTTTGTGTTAGTGCTGGCATGAGGAGAGAAGACAAACACAGAGGCCCAAAACATTCACACAAGCAAAAAGTAAATCATCATGCTTAAATTATTGCTTACAGAATCTGTTTAAGAGCTCCAGAAAAATCACACTGAAGAACTGCTTTAGAGGAAAATTTGCATCTTTAAAAAGAAGATGTTTCCAAGTGATGCTGAGTTCACCATTACTCTGCATGAGTTGTTTTAATATCTCTCTTTCAAACTCATGTACAAAGATCTCACTTAAAGTTGCTGGAATACTTCTGGCTGTTAAATATGTGAATGCAAAGGAGATTAGTTACAGAATAATTAGCCAGTAATTAAAGACCAATTAAACTGGGAGGTTCTAGAAAAAAAACCACAACAGTTATCTCATGAGACAAAATGATATCTTACTGTGTCAAACAGAATCAAGAAAAAAAATAATCTTTTATGTAAAATACAAATAGCTTTAAAGAAAAGCGTACAGCTACAACCACGTAAGAATCAAGCGTTATTGCAGACTCTTTAACGGGTCATTACTGCAATCCGCAGTATTCAAGGAATGGCTAAAAACTGAAAGTTAGAGAGGCCGAAAGTGCAGATAAGCTATAAATGACATGTAATTGAGAAAACCTGGAAGCTGGTCTAAAAACTGTTGCAAAATGTTTCTCTTTCAGAGTCAAAGGGAAACAAGAGAAGAATATTTGTTACTTCTCAGAAATATTTCTCAGGGATAATCAAGAAGTTACTCTTTTACATGAGGCGACATATAATAGTAAAGATCAATCCCTAAGTGTGTGTATTGTACTGCATTAACTAAAAAGGAGAACAAACAAATAGTTCAGAAGGAAGACTAGACTGTCGTTTCACAGAATCACAGAATCACACACTGGCTGCGGTTGGAAGGGACCTCTGGATGTCAACTGGTCCAACCTCCATGCTCAAGCAGGGCCACCTAGACCCAGTTGCCCAGGGCCATGTCCAGATGGCTTTTGAATATCTCCAAGGTGGGAGATTCAGCTGTTTCTCTGGGCAACCCATGCCAGTACTTGGTCACCATAAGAAAGTGCTTCCTGCTGTTCCAGTTTGTGCGCATTCCCTCTGGTCCTGTCACCGGGCACCACTGAAAAAAGCCTGGGTCCACCCTCTTTGTACCCTCCCTTCAGGAATTTCTATACATTGATAAAATCTCCCTGAGCCTTCTCTTCTCCAGGCTGAACAGTCCCAACTCTCTCAGACTTTCCTCATAGAAGAGACGCTCCAATCCTTCAAACATCTTTGTAGCCATTCACTGGACTGTCTGTAGTATGTCCGTGTCTCTCTTGTACTAGGGAGCCCAGAACTGAACGCAGTACTTCAGGTGTGGCCTCACCAGTGCTGAGTAGAGGAGAAGTATCACCTCCACCTTTCATTCCATAAGTTGTGACACATCTTTATTAAGTATTTTGAATGCATTTAAGTCATTTTTAAACATCTTTAGTTGAATATAGAATCATAGAATGNCCACACGGCTTTTGATGCAGTCCAGGATGTGGTTGGCTTTCTGGGCTGCGAGCACACGTTGCTGGTTCATGTTGAGCTTCTCATCAACTAACACCTCCAATCCTGCTCCTCAGGGCTGTTCTCAATCCATTCTCTGCCCATCCTGTATTTGTGTTTGGGATTGCCTGATACAGGTGTTCATTTTACTGAATGTATATAATGAAATATGTTTGATAAATGCTGTTCAATGAATTAGTGACTTTTGTACATTTGTTTTTTAAGATCTATACCAATAATGTTGTATTGTGTTTCAGCTGAGCTTACAGACTTTAGTTTTCCTGCTTGTGTTTTGTGGTTGGTTGAGGGGTTTTTTTGGTTTTTAATTATTTTTTTTTTAGTTAATAAATACACCTGGAAATAAGGCACAATAATGATGCTAAGTACTTTAAAAAAAGGTGGCTCATTCTCAGTTAGTTACATGGAAACCCATCTTTTTCAAGAATATTACCCTGGTCCCACAAACCCCTGAAGTTCCCAAAGCAAAGTGTTTAGCAGGCTTAGGTAGCTAAATGTAATATAGTTCATGGCAGTGACTCCCCAGATTTTCCATTTAAAATCCCAGGTTGGGGATTGCAATTCTTTCAGTGAAAAAAAATCCAAACCCTCAAACCAAAACAAACCAAGATCAACCATCCAAACAAACAAAACCCACCACATTTCAGAATACCCTAGCTACCTTTTTATCACTGTCATAGAAACTTATATAATTTCATAAAATCAATACCGACTGGATTGTAATTCCTGTCTGTCTGTGGTTTTGGGGTTGATTTCCTTCAGACAAATTTAGGAGATGGAGGTCTGACTCCTGTATTTCATGCATAGGCTATATACATGTTTTTATGACAGCACTGCCTGGGTAGGGAGAAGAAGCCCAATTAAGTGCTCTCATCAAAGAAAAGACCATAGTTTAGAGTCAGTAGTTATTTGATCTGTTTGACCTGCTGAATAGTCTGTCAGAAAAAGCATGCAATCTATTCAGTTGTCTTTGACTTAACAACGGTACAGGTTGTTGTCATGGTTTGGGCCAGATTGGCCCAATCAGGCGGAACGATAGATGCTCGCTCTCTCCTGCTCTGCTTCTGAAGGTAGGCAAGAGAGAGAGAGAAAAAGAGAGACTTAAGAGTTTAGAAGAAACTAAACTTCTTTAATGAAATATTAATAATAAAATAACAAAAAGAAAATAATNTGTATTGCATTGTCAGTCCCTGGAAAAAATGGAAGGGAGTTAACTGTACTTTACAGGTTTGGTGCAAAGACCAGAAAAGTGAAGACACTGTGGCAGAATAATCATAAGAAAAAAGGTTAGACATTTAGAGACAGATCCATAGAAAACCAAGTACTACTAGTGCTTCATCTTATTTTCTTGTATTTAAATTCCAAGTTCTGTGTATCCCTCTGGTAGTAATACCCTCTCTTATCTAATCAACATCAGAGATACTACAGAAAATCCTTTGTTTTATTTATATTCACAAAGATGCTCATATGAAAGTAGCTAATATTTGCTGTGGTGAAATACACTTGAACTTGTTTGCCATGCAAACTATGTTAAGATTGTAAACCATGAGGCTATTTACTATCATTCGATAATTATCACTAAGATTTAATGAAAATCAATAGTATTTTGAAGCAATGAAAACAAAAAAATTACCAAGTTCCAGTTCTGCACTTTATTTTGAGCTACTGACATCAATACAAATTTTAAAAGCAAATTAAAAAAAAAATCTATTTTTAATATACACAAAAGGGGACCATTTCATTTCTGTCATTTCTGTCTCTTACCAATATTAACAATGTGTTTCTCCTATCTTTAAGTAGCTGTCTTCAGTGTTCTATTAGTGCTTTTTCTGAATATAGTTGAAGTCACGGATACATACACAGAAATCTTGAAAGAGCTCTCCATGACCAGAACAGGGTTTTCCTCTTAGTACTTCTGCATTACTCTCATTAACACTAATTACAGTTACAAGGGAAGAATAACCCCCAAATATTATCTAAATGCTGCACAGCCAACATTACAGAGATCTATTATTTTACTTAATATTTTTTACTGTACTTGCTGAGTGGTTTAGATACTGACATTTTAAACTTTGAGGGGAAAAAAACAAGCAAACAAAAAGAGAAAAAAAAAAACCAGAAGACGAGCAGGGAAGGAAGAAATTAAATTCCTTTTATATTTTGGTTAATATTAATGCTTTGCACATAAGACACGGGTGATCAATTTCAGCATGAGTATTCAGTTGTCTGCCTTCAGAACACGCATATACACGACTCACCAAGGTTTGTTTTACATATGTCTTAACTTTAACAAAAACTGAGGATTTTGCAGAATTCCAGGACATATGGTTCTCTATCACAGCAGGTTCCCACAATGTCATGTTACTAAAAAATACTTATTTCGCAAATGTAAGCCAAGCGTGTAGAAGGATACATATATCTTGTCACCTTTCCATGTTAATACCAGATGAAATGATGTATTTTAAACATGGAGGGATTTGTCAGTGTTTTTGAGATTCCATATGAACAGACTAATTTTGCAAGGCTAAAACAATGATCTAGACATGCTTTCTTTAAGTTTGGTGCAGTGTATGTGGCTGTGCTTTGTAGTATTCCCACCACAAATCCCATGCCAAGTCCTGAGCTCATTCAGAGTAGATAATGTAGTCCTGCACTGACAGGAAGATTTTTGCCTCATTAGTCTGCAGTCCCACATAAAATTGCACACATGTTAACCCTAAGACTCAGCAGGCAACTCCAATGAAAGCACTGATGTTGTTCTCAGAGCATAAAGATAAACAGATGGGTGAATATTTGTAAAACTGGGATCTTAAAAGTTATGCCATTTTTGGATGACATGACAAAGTGATATCCTTTCTGTTCTGTCCCATGGAGGAATTGTCAGAGGCTGTGTGCTTTATGCAACATTGACTGATTCTGATTTTATAGTATGTTTTTTATTCTTCAAAAACATAGGGATAATGCAGAGATGAATCAGAGCTTAGCTTGTATGTTAAAAAGAAAAGGACCCATTTATGCAAGTCTTCATCTTCTCATTAGCAGGAAGACTACTGTCTACGTTCCCTGTCAACTTCCAGCTCTCTCTAGGGTGTTACCAATATGTACTTAACAATTTAGGGAGCAGAATAAATGTTTTTTGGAGTTGATAAAAGGGGAAATAACTGTGGATGAGACTGAATTATTGGTAAGACTATTTAGGAACAAACAGAACTAAACAATTTGTTCCAGACAGGGGTTTCAGGCTACGGAAGAAAGTGGAGGGAATTGATCCCTATCAGATAGCATGCTGGAAGAATTATCAAGAGAATTTGTCAGGAGAGAATACATTTGCAAATGAAAAAATATGAAACTACACGTGCAAGTGTCCTTGTGTAATCCCTGACAAGCTTCTAAATAGCACAAGGGAATGGATTTCCTTATAGTTCAGAATTCAAAACAGTTACTGAATTTTGTTTGTTGTTAGGCTTCTTTCTTGACCATGGCAAAAACTCTTACAAGCTTCTAGAAAGAGGCAAGACAGATTAATGTCATCAATGTTACTCAATGTAGTGATACCACTGACAACGTTAGTGTCTGACAATATCTTGTGCCAGGAAATAAATAGCATCACATGTGGAAAAATTACTTTAAAACCAAGCTGCACTGCATTGTCTTTAAGACAGAGGAGGGTTAGGAGACACAAACAAAATGAAGCTGTAACTCATTCTTTTTTCAGTGTGAATTTTAATCTGACCAGACTTCTCCACAGTTTTTGAAACATTACATGAACTGAAAATTACTTCTTCCCCTTCCTTGCACATAGCCACTAGTCAGTCTTACTGCCAGTGGTTGGGAACTTGTACAAAATATACAAATTTTAATTGAACTAATTTAATTTGTCAAAGATAAAACAAATCAGGAAGGAAAGAGTAGATCTCATGGTGTTGTCTCAAATTGTTTGGAAAATGACTGAATGAAATATTCTAAGTTGCTGTTTAGAAATGTTTTTTCATTTCATTATCAGAACAAGGTTCTCTTAAAGTGGAAATCTGAATACATTCTGAAAAAAAGTTGACTTAATCCCACTAAAGATGTCTTTGTGTTCAGTTTGCTTTCATATTTTGGCTCCTTTTTTCTACTTTTACTTTTGGTTAAGGACAGGAAAAAAATTAAATCTCCAAATAATTCATCACACCAGAAGCATTAATTCCTGTCCACCTCTACTCACTCCAGCCTGTACTTTCTTTAGCTCTGTGGTACAAATATAGGTGCAAACATGTCGCAAAAATTCTCGGAGCAATCATATTTCAGACAAAAGAAAAACCCAACATTTACTCTCAGCTCGTGCAAACTAGCTTTTTTCCTTCTATTTGTGAGGAACTATAGTGATACAGCTGAAGATACAGCTAAATGCATTTCTTATGATTGATGTTTAAATTCTCCTCTGAGCTGCAGTTATGTTCCTGAATTCAGAATTTGCCCCAAAGTACATGGTATTCCCTGTGCGGATTTCTATAATGTTTATTATTCACAACTTGTACAATAGCATAGTATGTGTTATATTATCCAATGTTTGGGATCTAACCCACATCACACATGAAAGTGAATCTCCCTGCTACGAAATACCCTAGCTCTCAGAGGTGCATGTCATCTTTCTTCTCCACTTCAAAAGCAAATAATGAGGCGGGCAAAAAGGCTGAGTGTTTCAGAGGCCATGCATTCATCTACATACTGAAAGGAGATCAGCTTAGTATCCGTTTCCTTAGGTTGTTCGCTACAAAGTGAAATCCTGACATGCAAACTGAATTCTGACTCAGGAAAGAACCTCTTATTAGCTAAGTTATGAAACCAGTGATTTTTTTTTTTTTTT
>VYXH01002109.1:22157-76567 GCA_013397275.1 Burhinus bistriatus
TTTTTTTTTTTTGGAATGGTGCTGGGAGAGACAGGTTACTGTTTAATTTTAGGCACAATTCAGCAGTAAGAAAGTTCAGCACGTTCCTAAAACATGGAACCGCCGGTATGAAAACAGCTATGAAAAGCAACATAACAATAGGAAATGCTGAAACAGACCATGCTGTTGTTAGCCATCAGGTGTGCCACCCTCATCTGGCGATCTGAAGAATTCAGATGAACTCAAGCTAACCTACAAAAACAGCTCCATGAGCTCCAGCTTACAGGAAAGAAAGGTTGCGTGGGGAAGCCTCCTGTAATATTTCCATTATCCAAAACATATGTGACTCTTGTTTTAACACCTTTTAAAAACAATGCCCCTTTTAGGTGTCATGCTCAATAAAACACTTGTTCTCCAAAACTCAGAATGAATTAGAGAAAGAAAGAGAAATAAAAGCCACACTTTTTATCATTACATTTTTATTGAAATTTAAACACCCAAGTGAAAGAGATTTACATAAAAGAATTTGACCTACACGATATACCATACATGACTGAAAATTGCTTTGCCGTTCTTCATAAAGTCTCAGCTTGACTGGCAGATAGAATGTAAAAGCAATATGTGAGCTCTGCTTTCATTTAAATTTGCACTCTCACGTGTCAAATAGTATTATATATTTTTGCTTAATATTTTACAACAGCAAGGACATTAGTTCAGTACTCTTCTAAAGAATAACCCAACATATGCCAAAACAGACAGAATTTTGGATTCTTTGCTTAACCCTTTATATAGTCATGCTTTCAGAGACTTAAAACGTAAGCAGAAGTCAATGGGGATACTTTTGCTGAAAGTCAAGGGGACCTGGGTCATAATTTTAAATAAGGTTTTATTTATTTAAGGAAACTTTTAAAATATCCTTGTACTCCAAAGGAGTTAGGCATCTTATTTCCCTAAGTAAATTTTGGAAACCCACTTTTTCTGACACAGACATCCAAGTTTTAAAATCTATTAAACTTATGTTGTACCAAAAGCATGCTTAATGAGATTTCATCCCATATTTATCCCACTATTATTTTCAGTGTGATAAACAGACAATAAGTAAAAATTTCAAATTGCCTTCAAATTGAAAACATAAGAAATTTTAAAATAAAATAGATAATTTCCTTTAAAATATCAAACCACAAAAATCCCAATTAATTTAGAATTTTTCTGTTAATTATAAAATCAAAAAGACGTGTCATTTCCAAAGTCTGTCTGCAAAATATCCAGGCTAACAAAAATTTCAGTCTGCTTTCTACATATAATAAAGATGATTGCCAGAGGAAAGCTGAACTGAGCTACAAATCCTTCACTACCCTCTTCCAAGATTTCCCAGGAACCAACAACAGGATGAAAATGCAGCAAGGAATGACCCAACAAGCTGATATGCGTCGAAACTTCTTGTAGATCTGGATTTATGTAGAAGCTGGCATGCCAGGAAAAAACAGAATAAAGTAAAAAGTATCTTAAAGTGGTTGCAATGAAGTACAGCATAAAGCTTCACTTGATATCCCAGAAAGCCATAACAGAATCCGTAATTCTGTGGGAATTGTGCATTAAATCCTTACATATTTGATGCTTTGCTCAACAATATTTATTTGGCCTGACAATAGGCATACTGAGTAAGTGGGCTAGCTCTTTTATCCATTTCTGGGTAATAGTTTCATAAGCTGACAGCCGTGAAGAGGTCCTTCTGAAAGGTAGCCTCTGTAAGTCAGTAAAAACAAAAACTATTTCTAAAAGTGGGGGAGAAAAATTTATATCAGAATAGTGGTGAGTGAATATCCTCCAATAACAGTAACAATAAACAATGTTGCAAACCTGGGTGAAACAAAAAAAAAAAAAAAGGAAACTAGGAGAAATTTGATGTAATTAAGTTATCCCAGGGAAAAAAAAATTAATAGTTCAGTAAGAGAAGCAGGGATGAGCCATGAAAGTACTAATAATAATTTCTAGGGACAGGGCTGGAGAATGTAAAGATAGGGCCAAACAAAGGGTACAAGAGTGAACAGGCAGGAGAGAGACCTACATGTAAGCTGCCAAGCTTCTTCAGTAATGAAGCTGCTTGGAGGGGAAGCAGCAACAGAAGGGAGCAGAACTTGCTCAAAGAGCCTTTAAGAGTTGAGCCACTTCAAGCATAGTCTCGGAAAAAAAGCTAAAAATGAATGTATCATGAGAGAGCAGAGAGAAAAAGAAAGGCACTGGTAGACAGTAAAGAAAAAAAGCATAGAAAGATATGTAGCATATTCTGAAATATCGAGGTTGAATGATTGTTTTGATTGGTGTGTTGCTATTGAAAGTGTGAATATTTTAAATTATAAAGTTTTGTACCTTAAATCTGATAAAATAATATACATATAAAAACAATGTACACCTGTAAACTACAAAAATTATAATACATGAAGAAATAGTCTAAATGTTTTAAAAATATAACATCACAATTAAAATGTATGCATGTATGAATATGAAATAATAATCCCAAATTATACAAATTATATACTTGAAAATATTACTAAAAAATAGAATGCAATGGTTTTTTAACATTTTCACATGCAATTTTATTGCAAAATTGCCTTATTTGACCAAATAGTCTAGTGCGAATAAGACTGCATTTTTTAATGGAAAATTGTTTCACTGTGTGTTTTCAGTTCCATTAACAATATCTTTTCTTAAAGTGGTGTTCACTTAGGAGGTCAAGTAGGGATTTAAATACATAATCATGCATTATGTACTTCAACATTTAAAGTCAAGGTTATGAGAAATCTATTTGCTAAAAGAGGGGAGTAGCTGCGTCTCATGAACCCTGAAATTGTTCATTTTCCTGTTATTTCAAAGTTTCAAGTTTACTGTTCATAAATGGCCCCCTACTCTGAGTTGCCAGGGGAGGGGGTGGGGGAGTTTAAGCAGGAGTAACAACAATTTAGAGTCAACTATTGAAAAACAAATCCTAGCATGAATTCTTCCGTTCAGCAGTAAAAAAGCAGTCTCCTTGAGTACCTCCACATAACTGTATTGATTCTTTTTCTGTAGTGCTCACCGCTACCACACTAAAGTGATGCACACAAAGGTTAGAGTCAACCTTCACAAGCTCTTTTCTAACTAAGTCTGAGAAAGGAAAACTTGACTGGGCTCTCTCTCTTTCATGGGTATTTCATCCGTGGATCTTCCCTTTCACATTACCCAGTCTTTGTCTGTTTGTTCCTTTACTCTTTATAGTCATTGTTTGGAGTATCTGTGTGCATCTCTCTGTGTGAAACATTGTAGGGTATCCGGAAAGCTTGTCTTTAAAAAAAAAAATAGTATTATGCCCAGTGGTGTCTTTTAGACAGTGAGTCTCTGTGTCTGTCCATCATAGCCAAACTCCTATAATGCCTAACTCTTTATATGTGTATCTCTTCTCCGAGCCTTGTTTTTTGTTAGTTGTCGTGCTCCAGAGGATCAAAGCTGTCTTGATGGATCACAAATACAAAGCTGTATCTAGGTAAAAAGTTATAAAAAGCTACATGATGTAGGTTTAACCCACTTGTTAGTATGCCTCACAGGTTCTCCTGTGAGCCATACCCCTAGAGGCTATCATCTTGTCACGGTCTCAGCTGAAAAGCTTGGGATCAAATTGCTGAGACTTAGGCATTTAGCTTCTGAGACCTCATGGTTTGTTTCCCAACCTGTCAGCGAATATTGTGGCCTTCACATAAAAGCTATGGATCTGAATTTGAATTATTGTGCACCTCACATGCTTGGATATGACTTCTGTTGATTTTGGGAAATAAGTAAAACAGTATTCAATACGTACTATAATCAGAGGGAATAATATGTTATACACTTCTTGTACCTTCACCTCTCATATACCCTCAGGAAATTCAGTGCATGCTTTATACCACTGTTTCCCACCAATCCCCAGTACATTGTCCAAAAAGGTGTCTAACATTTCAGAAGATCGATAACTCAGTGAGATTGAGTTTTTGCATATGCCAGAGGGGTAGTTTTAAGGTTTGACCTTGGTGCAGTGTTATGAGAAGACTCTCCGTTGCGATTGCCTGGGTTCTTCCTATGCTATTCCTGTACTTCTCTTACTATTCCTATATTATTCCTACACTTCCTATACCATTACTGTTACTTCCTATATTATTCCTATACTATTCTTTCAGTACAGACGAATAACAAATATTAGGATCCAGATCTCCTATTTTCCCTGGAGTTTACTTGATAGTAATTTCTCAGCCAATTCAGAGGAGGTACGTAATAAGAAAATACCTGGAGAGATCTGCTGAAACAACTGTTATCCCTCCGAGGAATGATCAGACCTCTGCATTTTTCAATCCCTGTACAAAAGGTAGGAAAGGAGATTTACCAGAGGGAATCAGGGAGTTAAATCTTCTTTTCTCTCCTCATCCTCTCCTATTAACACCTGCTTGTTTCTTTCCCATGCCACTTCTGCTGCTTGCAACCACATCACTGCGTAACTCCCTCCTTTTAGGTTAAGGACTAGTCTGCCTTGATATAACTATTAATAATTTCAGTTCTTTACAAAGAATGGTGTATATACTGAGTGAGGGATTTTTTAAAAAAACAAACTCCTTAAAAACTGATGATGCTAAGGGACAGAGCAATGTCTAGTAAAAGAAGTGGAATCGGAATAGACGACTTCTTTGGATTATTCTTTGACACAGAAGTAATTTGATTCCTATGATGCAGTTTACCCACTTGTAGAATTAGTCTAATAATAATCACCTGGCTCAAGGCATATTCCGAGACTTCGTTAGTGTTTACAGGACACTTTGTTTGTCAGGTTTGAGTTCTTTGCCTCAAAACTCTGCGTAGTGGGAAAGCAAACAATGAAACTTAATTTTTACTAAGCAACTGATCAAGTAAAGAGTTCTTCATTCATATTGATAGTCTTTTATTGTGGTTTAAGCCTTGCTAGCAACTAAGCCCCACACAGCCACCCCTCACACTGGGATGGGGGAGAGAATATTGGAAGAGTAAAAGTGAGGAAAAACTCGTGGGTTCAGATAGAGACAGCTTAATAGGTAGAGCAAAAGCTGCACATGCAAGCAAATCAAAACAAGGAGTTCATTCGCTGCTTCCCATCGGCAGGCAGGCATTCAGCCATCTCCAGGAAAGCAGGGCTCCAGCACATGTAACAGTTACTTGGGAAGACAAACGCCATCACTCCGAACATCCCCCCTTTCCTTCTTCTTCCCCCAGCTTTATGTACTGAGCATGATGTCATATGGTATGGAATATTCCTTTGGTCAGTTGAGGTCAACTGTGTCCAGCTGTGTCACCTCCCAACTTCTTGGGCACCCCCAACCTACTCACTGGTGAGGTGGTGTGAGAAGCAGGAAAGGCTTTGACCCAGTGTAAGAATTTTTCATCAGTAACTAAAATATTCCTGTATTACCAACACTGTTTTCAGCACAAATCCAAAAGGTAGCCCCATACTAGCTACTGTGAAGAAAATTAACTCTACCCCAGCCAAAACCAGCACACCTTTCTCTGTTTATCTTTTTGTGTATGAATGTGCTGTATTCTGTCAGAACTTGAATTTCAAAAAAAATATTTAAAACCTTCAACATGAGGAAGTGGAGATGAAATTATGTCAGAGACCTCAGTTTTGGGATGTGAGGGAGGCAGAGAAAGGATAAGTGGCAAGGAAGTTTGCGTGATACAGAAGAAAGGAATATATTCACTACATTTGGTGACAAAAATTACTCCTCTTCTTTTCTTTTGCCCAGAACACCGGGATGCTAATGTGGCAATATGTTCTAATATCATCCAAACCTTCTCTGGAGCTTTTCTTGCACTGCTTGATTTCTTTGGGGCACCTATTTGTTATCTCAGTGGACACTCTAATCTGAAGTACACCAAATATTCACAGCATCACATTTCCTCCAGCCTTTGTGTCCACATCTGAAATCTCTATCTCTCAGGGAGCAAATAAGCCAAGGGTCTTCCCTGCATACATTCTTAGCTGGTTCTTACACTGAAAAATAGATTCGCACTTTAAAAGACAGGTAACGTGCACTCATGTGCCTCATGGCTCTCTCATTATATAATTTTATTTAGTAAAATCCTGATTCGTTTCAGTTATAGAATAAATGTGTAGTTCCAGAGGTGATATGTTATCAAGAGACATAGTGAAAAACAGGCAATTGACAAAGCAAATCCAATGAATAAGGACAAAACCAGACAACAGGCAATTCAAAAGACCCCTTTTTGTTCTCAGTTTCGTAGGAACAAGTTCTGTCATTTTGCACTAACAGATACCCTGCAAAAACATGTTGAAAATACCCAATGGGATGTCTTCAGTAAGGCCAAGATTCTCCCTGCTCATTTTAGTGGGATAGCTACAATGCTGTATTTTATTACTGTAACTTTAGTTCCCAGGAGTCTAATTCTATCCCCATTTTATTTGAACTGCAAAAGTTATTATCAGTATTTTGAGTGAATATTTTGATTTTGATTCATATTATTAAGGGATTTCAGGGAAATAGGGGGGAAAAGATAGACAGTTAAGTATTAATTTTCAAGAAACAGGAAGAGTTAGAACAACTTTCAAAATATCTTATACGTAAAAAGGGAGGAGATAACGTTCAGAACCATCCATGTATCAAAATAACATGAATCATGCAAGTCTTTCTGGAAATAAGTCAATGTCACCATGCACAGCAAGTAGAATGACACTAGTCTTAAAGGATTTTTGCCATCATTCCCCTTAAGCACCCCCTGTCAGCTGTTCAGATTTTATAGAATATATATGTAATCTCAGATGGGGACAAGATTTTGAATTAGTTAATGTCCTTACGGCAGAAAAAAACCTGTCTTACAAATGTGCTAGTAATATAGCCTTAATTCAAAGAGATGGATAATACATGCATATGCAGGTAGCTATGTGGATGAAAGGCAAATAAATCCATTTGGATCTAATACTTCTGTATCTGATTCTGGCAGGAGATTCCTGGATTTTTCCAGTGTCTCATCAACTGCAATTTCCAGCTGTCTCTCAGTTTTGATATGTTTCCTGTAAGTAACGTAACCATTTTTCAAGTCCCAACCTCACAGCTTCCTATTATACTTGCAAATAGTCAGCTAAAGTACATCTGTTCTTTATAGAGAAATACGGGTTTACCTCTTTTTTTCTCGATGGCATTTACTGTGGCATACAAAAATATACACAAAAAAATTCATGTGTATATTTTTTTACCTTAAACACTGTATACTCTAATAAGAAAGCAAATACACAGATATGTATCTAATTTAGTCACTAAAAATATTCTGCTAAATAGAAAACATTTAGGAAATAAGTGTATGATACTTTTATATTACACTAGGCTACTTGTTTCAAATCCATGTTGGTATACAGCTGACATTGATGGAAAACCTTGGAGAAGGTTTTTTGCTCACTAAGCACGGATTTGCATGATGGCAAACAGTCTCGCCATTACTGCTGATATTAAGAGGCTGTATTCATCTATTTGACAATTTTGTTGCCTCCCTTCCCCCTTCCTTGTTTCTCACTGTAGCTTGCTGGACTGGAGAGTAAAGATCCTTCATTTAGCTGTCATCTAGACCCAGTGTTTTAGCCTGACACCCGAACTTAATTCAGAAGAATAAGATTATTGCAATGCAAAATAATTCTTAGTATCTGCATTTAAGGTATGCAAAATGTACTGCAATTTTAATGGCTTGGTTGTTCATATTTTTCTTCAGTTGCTGCAGAACACACTTTAAAACATATGTTTTAAATTACATAAAAATATATTTTATGATGGTGTACTGAAAGCAAGGCAATCTGGAGGACAAAATTTCCCATCAGCAACAAATCTGGCATGGTGTTATTATTATGTTCTTATATTCTGAAGTTTGTTCTTTATTTTGTTTTGCATTTGTATATTTGTTTTTGGAGTAGAAAAAGATAAGAAAGGAACACTTTCTATTAAAATAATTTGTCAGACAAATTCAGGAGTAAATCAGAACAAAAAATGAATCACTATTTTAACGGGCCAAAAAAAAGTGGGGAAGTGCTAATACGGAGAGTATTAAATTCCTTATATACACTAGATTTAGTAGCTTTCTCTGTTTATACAGCTCCAGCACTATTAAAGGCTTTACCAATAAATATACATGGAATTATGAATGGCTGCATTGAAAAGACTCTCATATTTGGTATGTCTGTGCATTCTTGCAATAGAAATTTACCTGCAGTTCTGCTGAACTATTTATCGTGTCATTAAACAAAACTAGAGAGTTTCAGAACTATCCATCTTATCCTTAGTTTCACGTATTTGTGCTTAGTATGTAAAGGCAGGAGCTTAACAAACTAGGAGCTATTCATTCCCTGGTGAGAAGAGACCCAAGGGGAGCTCCAAACCCCTGCCAGAAGATGGGAGCTGAGCGTGTTCCTTTGCCGTTTTGAGAGAAAAGCCAACTGTCATCCACAGATGTTGTATTTGCCATTGACATCCAGCAATATGTTCAGTGTTAAGAAAACCTCAATGACAAGAGCAAATGATTCAGATTACTGTACTAAGCAGCCTTCTGCAGTCAGAAATGGCCCAACAAAGCCCTGCTGGGCTTGGAGGAATTTCACCTCTATTCCAGTTTAACAATGAGCCAGAAAGGAGACATTTGAAGCAATAAAGTGAGGAACAGATGGGTGAGCCAAAGGTTAGTGTTAATATGATCCTCTGAAAATTAGCTTGGTGGTCATCATTACCACAGACTAACGCAACAAGAAATGTCATTGGAAGAAACAGAGGAAAGTAGTACAAGCACAGAGGGATCAAAAACCCCCCCCAAGAATACGTACATATTAATTCATAAAAAGAATTTCATGCACCTTCAGAGCTATTAATTGGAAATGTAGGTGGTCTCCACAGTTATCTATAACAGAGACATCTTCAGTAAGGACACCCTAATTGGAATTCCCATCGAGTTAGAGTTGCTAAAACAGACTCGTAGGTTTCAGAGGATATTAGTTGCCTTAGGTAGAAATGCATTTTGTTAGACAGCTCTCCCTGAGAATGCTTTCCCCAGCTCTCATGTGCGTTGCCTTAGGGTCATGATATGCATTACCATAGACAAGCACAGTTGTCTCACTGATTCATAGATTGTAGTGGGGGCATGATCCATTATTCTAATTACCATGCTGAAAGAAATACTCAAGAAAAATATAAAAAGATGTCTTTTTAAGCTTCATCCACAGAAATTCATGTCTAGCCAAGTGCATGAATGCACTGAAGTTTACTGGGAACCTGATATTACACTCATTGGCACAGATCGTAATTCCAGTGAAGTCTATGGAAAGATGCCAAATGACACTAGGTGCAAAAAATGGGATCTAGCTGCACATTTTATATTCTTTTTCTTTATGCCACTTGAATGAATATGCATTAATTACATGAACCAGTCCTATAATATAAATAGCAGTTCTTTTTTTTTTTTTTTATTGCCCCCAAATAGGTGACTGAATACAATAGTTCTTGGCAAAGGGTATAAAGAATGAAATATAAATCCATACAAATCTCCAGAATACAACAGATTTTCACAATGAGAGAAAGAAACTATTATATATTATCAGATGATTTTGGAGGTCACTAAACTTTGATAGCCAAAAGTTCCCAGAAATAAACCCTGTTAAGAGCCATGCTGGGCCTTAAAATAAAAAGAACTGGTATACCACTACCTGGAACCACAGTCTAGGAGTGAGAAAATGTCTTAGTTTCACCTAAGAAAAATAAAAAATCAGGAAGTTCAAAACGATGAAGTCCACCTTAAAAAGAAGAGCAGGACACAGAAAGGCAACTGGCCATGAACAGAAACAACCCCTTTGAAACTATATATCCTCCCTGAGTTTTCTCTCACTGTGTCTTATAAAGACATTGGCTTGAAAACTTTCAGAACTCTAAACTCAGCCTTGTTCTAAATTTGCCTGTAATCTTTGAGCAATCATAAAAATTATTGCAGGTTTACACCATTTACAAACATTATCCAAAAATGCTATGCCAATTGGCCACCCAGCATCTTATTTGAAAAGTAATGCATATTTCTCCATGGAGTGTCTGAGATAATAAAGCCCCTTTGTTCACTAATAGAGCAGAGAAAGAGGCAGGAATGTCTCCAGTTTCTAATGTAGTTTCTATATTCTGTGAACAATTATTATCTTAATCAACACCCACACCCACAAGTTCCCAATCTACTCAATCATTCATATACAGAGACAAAGAGAAGAAACTATGTGTACTGTTATTATGGCTTTCAGAGAACGCGAGCAATTTTTTTAACTTTCCTGCTAATTTATTAAATAGTCCAAATCTAGACGGTAGTGAGATTATTTTCCTCACAGCATTATTTAGAGACATTAGAGGAACTGCAGCTAGGGAAAAAAGAGACAAAACTGCTTAAGTCTTAAATGACTGCATTAGTTTCCAATCATGTTCTTATTCATTTTAGCTTTATGATATAAACTTGTTCTCTTGAATAAGTCAGAAACAATTCTTCCCTATGATTCTGCGAGAGTAAGGGGTGTATCAGCCTCTATAATCTGACACAACATAAACCCAACAGACTGTGACAAAGTCAGTCAAGTGCACAGAAAGGAACTCTTTCTTTAAATTGAAAATTCAGGATCTAGAAGGATCTGGAGCAAATAAAAAATCTCTGCCATTAGATTATTTTGTATTTCATGGGAAAGACACACAGACACCCCTTCTGTTAGATAACGTGGATCCTTCCACTCCACAAAGTCAAGGTTCCCAAAACAGCTAAACTATAAAATATGCACACAAAAATATGCCTTTCAGAAGACGTGGGTCCCCAAGGGGTGTCTCTCTCCCAGAGGTTATATCTGTATACAGGCTACAATTTCTCCAGTGTGTCTGTCCTTTCAAATGATTTCAAGACTCACGGGTATATATGAAATACAGCCCATTGAGTATTTGTCAGCTGAGGCAAGTCCTTTGTTGCCCCCTCCAGCCCCTGCCCCTGAGATCTAAGGAGATAATATTTCACAAAAATATTCCCCTCAGTACCTCTCTTGTTAAAAGTTGTCTGAATAGGGAAAAGGACTTCACTCAAAATAATAAAAACATAACAGCATGATTCTGTGTTCACCCAAAAATTCTTCAAAGTCCACTCGAACTTCTGTAGACATAAAAAAAATCTATCAAAAATATATATAAATGTAACAAAGATATAAAAATGTTGCTCCACTACCACAAAAATTAAAAAAAACAACAACAACCACAACAAAAAAAACCAACCAAACAAAGAAACCCCAACCAACCAACAAAAAAAAAAAGCATCAAAATTTAAGTCTGCACTGGTTATAAGGTTGCTTATAAAATTACTTTGCATTTTTTGGAAGGTAGTTTTTCACAGATACACATTTTGAATAGACAATCAAACCATTTAAAATTTCTGATAGCAATTTGTGTAAGAGCAGCCAGTCCTGGTTATTATATTGTGCTTTCATCTAGCATAGGTAGCGGAGTTTCTCTCTCCACAGGTGAGAAAACTGAGGAATGGGAAAGAAATGGTTAATCTCTTCACAGAAGAACAGGGACCAGAACTGAAGCTGACCTTGCTTATAGTTTATACGTTGACCTGAATGTTCATGAAGTAAAGTCTCGTGTGTTATGAAGTCTCGTATACATCCTCAGATCAAACATTTTCTTTAGTCAAATAGCACTGACTTTTGGGAAAGCTCCCGGGGCATCTAATATGCTAGAAAATTCATGTCACTCTCTGTAAACCACGCTTTCCAGTGCTAGAGTCCTATTTACAGAGCAGCATCGATGCAATGAGTCCTGTTGAAAGGGATAATGTCAGACAGTTGCTTCAGCCAAGCCTCAGTGCTGTTTTCTCCCTTGCTATTTTCAGTTTGGCCTTGCTAGTCGTTGGACTTCGGTGCAGTTGTACTTATGTTGTCCATAACAGCTTTACTACTAAGTCTGTCTCTGGAAGCAGCCAGCAAAACTTACAGTGAATCAAATCTTACATGCTTGCCCTACATTGTTTTATTTTATCCCTCTAGCATCCAGAGACTGACTCTGGTTACTTCTGAACCAAAAGTATGTGGAAAAGAAATTCTGTAGGCATACATGTGTGTTTTAGAGACAAGGACAAATACATACAATCATGTACTCATTTTTATAAACAAGTGATATGTCACAGTTAAATACACCACTGTTTTATAGCATTGTCAGTGAGGGAGAAATACATATGAAAGCTACCAAAAAACTATGGCATCTATTTTCTGAAGATATCAGCATGGACTGTTTAATTACACCATTTCAGAACTAGCTTTAACTCTGGGCTGGGACTATAGAGAATGATATACACACTCAAACTACAGAACAGAGAGGGAAAATAAAAAACAGTGCCGTGCCATCCCAGTAGAAACTCAAAGAAGCACAATTCCAGACTTCCAGAAGTTGAGCAAATTGTCTCAACTTCTCTTTTCTGAGTCTGCCTATAAAAAGACTATTTAGGCAAATGGGAAAACTCTCAAAGGGAGAAAAAATAAAGCCCTTAAACATTTCTTTTTTTATTCAGACCCCAAATTAAAGTCTTGTGTAATAAAAAAAAAAAGCTCTGGAAACAAGAAATCCTTATAAATGTGCTATTGTTTTATTTGGTGTGTTCCACACACCTTCTCCTTTGCAATGCCCATAATTATTTCTGTGACTAGCTGAAAATACCCAAAATTACCCTGATAAAAAATGTGTTCCTAGTGGCCAGCCTAGCCAAGTTCTTTCTTCTCCTTGCACAAAGCAAGGATGGATCCTCAACAATAATTCCCTACTTAACATGCACATTAGAAACACGAGATGAGCAATGATGTTTACAACCTAATACTGGCAATTCTGGAAAGGATGGCTCAGGGCACTTCATAGTTGTGTTGTTGCTGCTCTGCAATATACCTGTAGTTTATGAGAACTTGTGGCTCAAGAAAAAGATTAATGGTGTTAATTATTTAGTGCTTACATATTGCACTATATTGTTTTATTTTCAGTTGTATACATCTACTACCTGTCCAGTTTAATATGCCCAAAAATTTGAGTAAGAGACACACTGTTGCTTTGCATATATTTGGAGAGGTATAAGACAAGACAGTAAAACATTTAACAAATAAAGGACTATCCACTGCAAATAAGAAGTGAAAATGAGGCAATTCTTTCTTAAAAGGGCCCTTGAAACATAATTCTCAAAATAAGCATGCAGCAAAGAAATATGAGCAAAGGTCTGTGTAGCAATCCTGTGTAGCAATACATAGGCCTGTATGAATATGGAAAAGAAAATGCTGTGGCAAGAATTTTAATGAGCCCTAATGAACTGAGCAAGATTCTTTCAAATTTTTTTCAGTCATTGTAGGAAATATCCTGTTCACAACTCCTTATGATACTGCCATTTGCATCTTCTCCGCCACATCCCTCCTACTCTCTTTCAAGCTTAAGGAATGGTTTCACTTGAAGCTGAAGGATAATTTTGTTACATTTCATGATTTTCAGGTTTATCTAAACTAGAGAGCCAAAGAAAAGGAAGATTAACAGTTTATATTAGTTTGACTTGCACTTTGCCTGATTTCACAGGAATACCATGGCAAAAGAAGTAATAATCAGTAGGAATATGGTTTTTTTCCAACCTATTTTAGGATGTGCCATATTTTCCTGTGATCTGTTAAAACTTCCTCCCTTACTCCTCACCCCCAAATCCATTTCATTTTAATTTATTTGAATTTCCTGGTCAAACTATTATTTTCAAAATAAGATACACTCTTCTGAGCTCAATTCATACTCAAAAGTGACTAACAAATTACATTCAGAGCCACCGCATATCAACTTTAACAGATGCATTCCTTTGAATTAATACATATTAATTGAAACACATTTTTTGTAAAAAGATAATATACTGAAACTAAAAGCAATTACCTTTCTTTTTAAATAAGTGTTTGCTGCTACTATTACAGTCAAAATAATGAGTTCTATTACGATTTCAGGAATCACCACACATGAAAGTGGTTATTCTGTTTGGTTCCTTTTTAAAGTTTTCTTATTACCCATGAATTGTCTAGAAACAGACCATCAGCAAAACAAACAAAAAGTAATAAGAAGAAAATACTTAACTGTCAGAGTACAGACACGGTTTTAATTCAAGGCGTGGTTTTACGCTGTATTTCTTTAGCCTTAGAAGATAAGCTACAGTAGCTTCAAGGCTAGCATACAACCAGTAGCTCATTTTTATGTTAGCACATTTTATGTTCAAATAGATGAAGACATCTCCTTATCATATTTGAACAATGCTCAGAAATTCATTTTTATGTGTCCAAGACCTGTAAAGGAAGAAGTAAATCAATGCCTGAGTATGACTATGTTACACACTGGAGAGAATGGTAGCGGCATGAACGCTGGCTGTGATGGAACAGGCTCTGGCACTTGATATGCTGTCTTCACACAGCATAGGATAGGTGGTTTGTAGTTGACTTTGTTATCCTACGTGCATTGCTTTGACACTCAAAGGCAACTCCCAGCTCATCTAGTGAACGCTAATGTTCCTTTAACATATTTTCTTGTTTGCTAGATTTGCAGATACCGTCTATAGCAATAGTTAAGGCTTGTTCACACATTAATCTTTCCTGTTTCTTAACATCACATAGCAATTATCTCTACCTTTTAGTGGGCTGAGTATAGAAGAGCTATGTAGTCTTAAGAAGTTGCTATGCATGTCCAGAGAAGGGTAATGAAGCTGGGTGAGGGTCTAGAGAACAAGTCTTATGAGGAGCGGCTGAGGGAACTGGGGCTGTTTAGCCTGGAGAAAAGGAGGCTCAGGGGAGACCTTATCGCTCTCTACAACTACCTGAACGGAGGTTGTAGAGAGTTGAAGGTCAATCTCTTCTGCTAAGTAACAAGTGATAAGACGAGAGGAAATGTGTTCCAGTTGTGCCAGGGGAGGTTTAGGCTGGACATTAGGAAAAATTTCTTCACAGAAAGGGTTATCATACATTGGAACAGGCTTCCCATGGAAGTGGTTGAATTGCCATCCCTGGAGGTATTTAAAAGACAGGTAGACATGGTGCTTAGGGACATGGTCGAGTAGTTGTTTTGGCAGTGTTAGGTTGATAGTTGAACTCGATGAACTTAAAGGTCCCTTCTAACCTAGGTGATTCTGTGATTCTATGACCCCTGCCACTGAAAGATGGCATAATACAAAGCTTTTGAAATCTAAGCTTTTACTTTGGATCCTGATAGTGGTCATACAGAATTAACAGATCTACATTTCCTCTAAGGTCTGATAGGTTCTCAGTGCTGTTGTGTTGACTTAGTTCTAGACCTTGTCTTAAAACATTAACTTTCTGAAAGTTAGAGAAAAAGCTGCCCTGTTGCTAAACAAATGTCCCCCACTCATGAGAATTTCATTGTAGACTGCACTGGAAGCTTGCAATATTCTCACTCTTTACAGTTCAGACACTTTTAGATAGCCTGTATTTCCAAGAATTAATAACCAAACATCAAATCAAATGAAGGGGTAAGTACGTATGTGGTGAGCTGGACACACATGTGCCCACACCATTTTTAATTTAAACCCCTTTTAACTGTATATATATTAATAAGTTCTAAATGTATGCACTTTCACCCAAACTAATATAACTTAATACCAATGCATATTTATTGTTATTAGATTTTTATAGCATTTTTCCTGTATGGCACCTCATAGGCGTTAAGTTAGCTGAATTCTCTAAAATTCAGGCTGTTTAGAGAACAATAGGTCCATTCACAAGCAACATTAACTGCCTAGCAATTTATAGCTCTTATTTACACTTACCTTGTGCAATATATGTAGCATAAATCTTCATTGAAACCAATAAATTAATGTATTTGGATATTATGAAACAAGAAAATATCTGAGATGTTTTCTTGTGTTTCATAAAAATGGTCTTCAGGCCTGGGTGTAAGCAAAAATATCCCTATTAACTATAAGATGCCATTTCTGAAAATAGTTCTCTATAATAAGGTTTCATTTAACTTTTTGTTCTCCCTGCTCCTCCCACCCCCCCTCATTTACTGTGTTTAACACCGAAAGCCTCCAATAAAGATGAGCTAGGAACAGAAGAGGAAAATCAACCTATTATACCAGAGCACTAACTCTGACAGTGTTATAAATGATGGCAAGGCTCCAATTTTTAAAATTGTTTCATTTAAAATCTAAACATTGAATCCCTGTACAGTGTTTAGAGGCTTCTCAGCCTTCTCTGATTCAATTTAGAGGAAACATTTATGGGGTTTAAATTGTTCCTGGCAATTCTGAGCTCTGTTGCATTTTAAACAAATGTATTTTATAAAAAACTGTGCCACATATAGTCCTGAGAAATCTAAAAATATCAATCAAATTTCATTTGCAAACCAGTTTTACTAATAGTCAGTGGTTCAATTGTTCTTCCCTCTTGGAATAAAGGGTAGTTTAAAACTGATAACTGTGAAATACATATTTCCAACAGCACTCCTTCTCATATGTAATGACTAAAAGACTTCTACAATCAAATCAACTAAACCTTTCAAAACAGCATGTAGATTTCTTGTTCAGTTATTATACATAAGTCCAATATATTAGTCAAACATCAGATAAGTTCAGCATGGCGGTATATGGATACTAAAACTTTTGGGTTTTTTACTCTTTCTTTTTTAAAAAAAAAAACAACGCACATACAGAAATGCAATAACTGTGCCCTTCTGTGTTAGAGATGTTATAATTAAATATCAGATTGACTATTCCTAGTGTGTCAGCTATTCATTTTTCTAAGATTTTTTTTTCTTCTCTTGGCAGTTGCTGTACTATTTTTATTCTATATATGCCTATAGCTGAAGTGACAGCTGTGGTGAGTTCGTCCTATTTTTTCTACTTTGTGTGAGTTTTATAAAGAGGATGGACCTGTTCTAACTCAAGATATAAAATGTATACTAATATACATAGATTAAAAGAACACCTAAAGGTTGAATACAGAGTAACATGGTCCTATTCTCAATGTTTTACTGGCAAGCCCTACACTCATGTAAATTCTGATTATGTAGTATGTCAATACCTGCACAATGTTCTTAAAATATTTAACCTTCCATAAGCACTTTTAAGTCTTCATTTACCTTACCTTTTAAATATTTTCCTTGTCCTTTTTAAGATTTTCTTTCTCTTTTCTGACACTTGCCTGCCTACTCAATTTTCCCTTTTTAATGAATTTATTTTTACAAAATCCATCTTTAATTCCAGCTTGCCTTTCCAGCTTAAGTTTTATAATGGTTTTTTTCTTTCTGTCTTCCTGCTACTTTGAATTCTCATACTTCGAAAATCTAATAAGCAGCTTCTCTCTGATTTTTTTTTCTCTTTTTCTTCCTTCTTTTTTTTCATTTAGACAGTATAATTGCCTATTACTTTATATTAGCCCATTCAAGGTGCAGATTGTTTTTCACATTTGTTAGTTAGTTGCAGCCTGATTTTCAAAGCTGATAGACACTTGCAAAATACACTAACTTCAGTCAGATTGAATATTTCAGTGCCTGTCTGGAAATCAAGTTCAGAGTTATGTTTTCATCTTATTTTAAATTTTCTGCTAACCAAAACTTTTTTAACTACTCACCTTCCACCTTTCTCATTGTGTGAGAACTTGGCAATTCTTTCAGTTCAAACCCTGTCATTGAAATGATTGGCAGTACCTCCAATTAGCATAACTTCAACTAGTCAGGTGAACAGATTTTTTTTTAACTTTATAAACTGATTAAAGTTAAACCAGTACATCATTTCTCTTTCTAAAAATCTAAAAGATTTACACCAACTGTTTAGAGCAAGCACATTTTTGCTTGCAGCTGTCAAAACAGCCTGTCAGTTCAATTATCTGGAATGCCTATTAGTCAATTTTTAATAAAGCTTCAACTACTTTTCTCTCCTGTTTAATGAATAAGGTCCTTCTGCACACCTTTTAAATATGTGTTTCATGGCCCCTATGGAATTCAGAAATTATAAAGAAAAAGTGATTTGATTTACTCCTAAGATGCATTATAATTTCACGTGTTGCATGAAACTCCCATGACTTTCTGCTTATTGGACCTCCTGCGCTCTTTTGACATTATTAGGCCTTCTGCTGGAAAAAGCATCTTGTGTTGGTAATGGCACTTTAAAAACTATGGCACTGGTAAGATGTTTTTTTTTTAACAACTTCCCATACTCTCAAAGTAAAAGAGAGAAAGATAAACTGAGTGATTACTTACATAGTAATACTAAGAAAGGGCTGCGACATTTTATTTTTCTTTGAAAAAAATAGTTGTTACTAGTAGAGCAGGGGACGGCAAAACAGGGAGAGAGAGAACCCTACGCACAGCTTGTATTTGGTTGATGTTCATCGGATTTGCTTCATCTGCCCCTGAAGCGGGTCAAGCCTCCTTCCAGAGGGCTGGCCAAGTTAGAGTTTTGGTTTCCTGTGCATATGCGTAAGGAGAAGACTTTTTACCGATACCTGCCCTCTAGATTCAGAGTGTTGTTCAGGGGAACACAGCACCTCTTCTCCCTCCGGTGAAATATTATCACAATCTCTTTGCCAGCAAGCATATCCTTTGCCATTTGGCCATGGTATAAATGAGGCTGCAGTACTCGTCCACGTGGTTGCCCTTTGATGATGATCTTGTCATTTAGCAGCAGCAGCAGCCTCCAGGCTTCCTTCTGAGCAGGGTCAAAGGGAATTTAGTCACAAAGTTGTTACAGTTTTGGAGAGCTGAAATGACCATTACTTGCTTGACCTTATCTTTCCTGGTAGCTGCTTTCTTGACACAACTTTCCATGGGATATTGTCTTTCAGGCTGCTTTCTGCTCAAGTGACAGGATAAAATTTTGCTCACATTTCTAATGGGAATGAATTTTCTTTCTGTTCCACCTTACACAGCTAATGTCCTATGTGAAATAACACTGATGACTCCACTGACGACAAAGGATCTTATTGCCTGGGTTAGGCAGATAATCCAGCTGTGCAGTTATTAGTTTAGTTGTGTTTTGTTTGGCTTTGCTTTGTTTTGCTTTACTTTGTGCTACTTTGCTTTGCTTGGGGGATGGGGTGGGTGGTGTCAATTTTTTCCCTAGTATGAAAACTCAAGTCATTCAAGTACATCTGAATTTTGATGAGACTTTCTCATCTAGCCTTATCTGAACCATGGAGACACAGCAAGTCAAAATCCTTCCTGTAAGTGAATAGCTACAAATGCTATAAAATCATAATGAGTTACTGAATAGGTGAGACTTGTTTAGAAATGAAACAGAGTTTGTATAAGAAACATGTCTGACTGTGATAAGGCTGCCAGTGAACATGAGATTTGTGATGAAATGGCATGAACCTTTTATTTGAAGTAAGCATACCAAGACATCACTAGGACTTTGAAACTAAAAGTTAAGTTTTGTTTCAGCTTTATCATAAACAAGAAATCCTAAATCTTTTCCTTTTAGAAAGAAAAAAAAATCTCCTCCTCCCTTCCATGTATACTGTCCTCTAACAGTGCACATCTTTCCAGTCCTGGTCTTTGTCCAGAAACTTTTAGCAGTTTCTCAGCTTCCAGCAGCCTCTGCCCCTTCTCTGTCCTAAGAAAAATCTTTTTTTTGTCCTTCTATTCTCTGGGAGACCTGGCTGCATGCCTACTTACTGATCCTCTCTGGGGCTGCCCAGTCTCTCTTCTTGCTGCAGACCCTCTGCTTGCTCTGTGTCCTTCACACTCTGCTATGCACGTCCTGCTCTCCAGAAGCTTCTCCCAGCTGAGCAAGGTCAGGTGCTGTCAGGGAAAGCAGCATCTCCCCTTCTTCCCGAGGATTTCTCCTGACCCAGGCTTGAGCTGTCTGAACAATGCAAAGCAACGAGCTTTCCTCTCCACTGCCCATCTATACCCCTAAAAAAGGAACAGAATCTCAAAAAAAAAAAAAAAAAAAAAAAATAATAAAAATTCAAAAGGNAAAAATTATCATAACTGCAAATGGAACAGATAAACATCCATTACACTGATGTAAAGCCTAGCTCTACAAGGAGCCTCTAATCTTGGATGCTTGGAAGACAGAGAACTTGAAAAGAGATGCTGGTTTTAAAATTACAGCCCATGTCAGAGATAAATAGGGTCATTTGAACAGAAGATTAGTGTAACCTGCTAGGAATGAAACAAATCATAAGGACCAAATGTGTCTCTAATATTTTGCAAAATTTTAACTGGTATTATGTTATATTATTTTTATCTATCTTCTTAGATACTACTATCATCACCACATTAACTCTGGATATCAAATTCATCCTCATAATAGCTGCATACTACAGACAGAAATCATTGATGTTATATGTGGGGAAACTGAAACAGTGAAAAACTAGGGGTGAGAACCAACGGTGTGTGTAGGTGTCTAAAATAACATTTTACTGGAATTTGGGTGTTTAAATCCAAATCTGTGATCAAAATTAGTCCTCTGTGGTGCATAGCCCTGGAGGTGCCTAAATTTTATAGAATTCCTAGTTTTTCGCTTGTAGGCTGTTTGGTACTTAGAGATCTGAGCTACTCAAGCACAGATTGGTTCCAATTTGGGCCTCCTGCAAGAGTTCAGTTAGGATGCCAAAAACCCTGCCTTAGCCTGTTGCAGGGTTTTATCCAATAGCAACTGTCAGGAACTGTGTCAAACAGTTGAAATGCAAAGGCAGCCTATGCTTTCTTGAAAAATGAAAGGAGAGTGCTGGCACCCTTTGTTGGCATCTTTTCCCCTTTCTTGTTTAGTAGGAGGTGAAGCATTTGCCTAGGATGTAGAAGCGAGTTCATTCTCCCTTCTCTGTCTCTTGGAATTTAAAATAGACATTTTCCTGTTTTCCAGATAAGCGCGAAGACTATGCTTCACCCATAGCCCTCATGAGCTTCTCTCTCTCTGAACAGTGACTCTAATAGAAGGGCTAAACAGCTGTTTTCCCTGGAGAGTTAAGCAACCAATCCACTTACATAAAAGTTGGTTTAAAGAGAGCTTAAAATTCAAGTCTTTAATTTTCTAGGGATTGCTCTAACCTAGAGCATGCTGTAAAAGTTGCATTGTGGAAACATCACAATCAGTGCAGCCACAGTTGCAATTTGTGAAAGTTTTGATGGGTGTTTATCCATAGCTAGCACACAATTATTCGATCAAATTCCTCACAACTGAAGGCAAGGTGCCATCTAGTTTCTGAATACCAAGACATTTATGTAGAAATGAGGTGCAGGATGTGCAGAAGTATATAAACAACTATGAAACCTCCGGGATGAAGGAGGAGGCAGCTGAAGACACATAGGTGGCTGCTCAGTCACTGCCCAGTGGCTGCTGAGATCACAGTTTTGGACTACATGCCTAATAACTACATTTGATATTTATATTCTCTTTTTGATAGGATTGTATATTTGGAGCTTTAATTCCTTATTTTAGTAGTCCCAAAGTCCATGGCAAAACTTAATTTATTGCATATAAATTTTAACCGTGGGGCACAAGACCTTTCCAGAATGCATATGGCACATAATTAAAAGCATAGATGTTCAAAATATATGCACAAAAGACATAGTGTTGCCTGTTGAATTTAACATTCTCATATCTCAAACTTGATCCCCTAACTGGTGGGATTTTTTTGCATCAGATACTCTTCTTAACTCCTTCTGTGGCATCTTACCATGATATTCCTTGGTCCTGAACTAACAGTAACCCCTTTCAGGTGAAGAAAAAAATTAATGTCAAGGATGTAAGACAGTAACTTATTTTGGTATTGTTTGTTGCTTTACTTATGGTTTAACATTTCTTGAGAAAAACAGCACAGTGAAAACAGGATTCCTAATCCTCACACCCTGTGCTTTTTCTTGTTTGTAAAATACTGCTGTCATTTTCATTTGTAAAAGATGTGACACTAGGGGGAAAAGAAAGTGATTGCTAACTTGAGTAGAATGCTCACAGGACAGAATAAGATTTTAGATCCATTGGTTACCAGGTAAATTGACATAATTCTAGTTCAAATAGAACCTGTTCTTCCTTATTCTAAATTTGCATTACAAAAATATGGAAGAATCCTTCAGGGAGAAGTGGGAGAGTTGTAAGGGAACAGTTTTTGGACAGCTGAAGGAAAAGATGGGCACCTGCTGTTCAGCAAGTTGAGGGAATTGTTGCATATTGCAAATTTTCTGTGTGTTACCAGGACAAGCAGATGGCCAGAGACAGAGTTTTCTCCTTGCATGTAGTTTATCTCCTTACATCTTCTAATGGCCTATATTAAAGTTTCCCAGCATTACATTCAGTTCAATTTAACACAGCTAATATATGTTTAAGCAGTGCCAGTTGCTGTCAAAATTGCCTACTTGGAATAGATAACTCTTTCAAATACTTCAGCAAGGATGGCAATATAAGGGGCAACATAGTTTGCATGTTACTTCAGGGTGCTAACTCAGACCACGAGGGATGAAGCTGCTGCCTCACTCAATACGAGTCACTTGTGCTTTTCACAAAATTATTTGCCTTCCCGGCCTTCACTGGGGAAAGGATGTAACAGCTTCTGCCTCCTGAGAACTGTTGCAAAGTCTAATTTATGCTGACAATATGCAGAACTGGTCAATGTTTGCTTTTTTCTTTAGTGCTATACCACCTTTTTCTTTTCTGAAAATGTTTTTTGTTCGTAAAATTACAGACTGTCAAAAATATCTTTGTGAAAAACCTATCCAGGCCTTTATCAGTTTTCTGTTTTTGTTAAATATTATTGAATGTTACTGACATACATATGTAAATTATTAAAGTACATTAAAAATAGGGCATGCTGTTAAGCAGAGAAAACAGGAAGAAGTATGGGTCTGTATTTGGTAGTAGCTGACTATCTTCAGGAGGACATAGAAAGGGCAGGGATTGTTTTTTTCTGATACTTGTTCCTGCTTGGACTGCCTCTTTCCAACAGCTGCTAAAATTAAATAAAACAAAAATAATCTATGAAAACAGAAGCTGGGTCCCAGAATTTCTTTATATTTCTTATTCTTACTTTCCTTTTGTCTCTTCTGTATTCTTGTCTCTGCAGGAATGCAGTTGAAACTGCAGAGTGAGACTTAAGTATCTGTACAACTAGATGGTCTCTGAACTGGTATATTTTCAGTTTCAGTTTAGGACTGAAACCATCTAACATCTGTGTTGGACAGCTATGTCCCTTTTTAGAAGTAACTTTTAGCGAGCGGTCATAACTGCAGCCGCAAATGAGACAATAGACTCCATTATTTCCACTTCAGTGGGATTCCACACACAAAATATTTGCTGCTCCAGTTTTCCAGTACATATCCTGTTTTTTAGGTTTAGTTACTTTTTTTACCTGTTAGTCAGCATTTATAGTAAGATCTGATAGCTATCCCAGATCAAAAGATTGAACAATACAGGGAAGGATCCCTGAGAAATAGAAATGTGTTTTGGAATTATTTTTTTTTTTTTGGTTAAAGGCATATCAGCTGCTTAAGACAACAAGATTCCTGAGTCTTTTCAGATTGTTATTGGAGTTTGAAATGGAGATTTAGCAATCTTATCCCAGGACAACTTATATCAGTCCTCTGATCAATTCAAGTGACTTGCTCAAGAAATGGGTGCAGAGCACAGCTATGCGAAACTTTCTGTACGAATCCCACAATCAACTGAGATTTGAATGTGGGATTTATGAATCATTTAGGAAACCAGGGATGAGTTTCCAGCAGAATGTTTCCTTTCTTATCAGTTACAGGGTGGGCTGGCCACTTTGATCTGAATATCAAGCATCGTATCTTTCCAAGAGTAATCAGTGGGGCAGCTGACCGGTGACAAAGCCACTGCCTGACCCCAGGAGCTCAGGGATCAGCCTCAAAAAGAGGCAGTTCACATAGTTCCAGGGGTGCCTGGCAGGCTGAAGGTGAGATGTAGGTTGATTTTTGAGGTGGAAGTAACTGAAATGAACAGAAGGAGGTAGGAGAGGAGTCACTGAAAGCTGTATGCCAGAGCTTGGGACAAGGGTTGGCAAAGCCAGCGTTTGCCTGCGTCTGCAAGGGCTGCAAGCAGACTTAAGTGCGAAAGGGTTTTCCTGTCTTGTGAGGCTATTTTCTCCTCCTTCACATTGGGATGAAACACAAGACTCTAATCTTACTCGTTTTAATAGCAAAGTACTACAGATGAAAATATGTCATAGCTCAATGACAAAGGGCCCCGACTGCAGACTGGGGTACCAGCACCTCTACTCTCTCTGCTCAGACAGAATGCAAACAAGAGTCTGAACCCTTATCTCCCTTACTTTAAAGAATGCTTAGCTGCCAGGCCATTGGCCGCCTTGAGGTTGGTTTTTTTTGATCTTTCTTTTTAGGAATTACTCAACCCTCTCTAAACAAATGATTCCTTGATTAACCAGGGAATCCAACAGTGTGAGGTATTCCTCATATCATAGGGTGGAAAAGTTCAAACCCCAGATATAAGCAACTCTTACATCCCAAATAAGTACAATAAATATTAACATTTTCACCATTTGTGGTTTAAATCTTTTTTTGATCAAGTCAGAGGCTAAGGAAATTCTCTGTCTAATATTTTAACTAAACCGTTGACTGTTCTGTGAAGAGTATTAGGTTGTCCTTCTCCTGTGAAATACTGGTTTGTTGATCATCCACTCCCATAAGGAAGCATAAAAGGGAAATAAGTGAGTGTTATGAAGCTGGAGCTAAAGAAACAGCATGTGAAGGCTGATACTGATTTGGGGAGAGTAATTAAGGGGTATTTTTTGTTAGAGAGTACTGATGTCTCCTTGAATGATAGAGTCTTTAGTGTTTTATTTGTTTCCGTGATGCTTTTGCTTAACAGTAAAACAGCAGATGCAAAAATACAGGTGACAGACGTGATACACCATTGACAATATTTACAGTCCATTTATTACATGCTATGTTACCCTTTGACACCGGTCTTGGGAGACCGAATCATTATTTATTTGTAGTCAAAGTATGTCTTTTTAGTGTTATTTTAAATTGTTTCCCTATATAAATGTTACATGAAATGCACTATAGTTCTGGAAACAGGAATTAAATCTTACCTGAAATAAGAAACTGTTGCTTATGAAGTGTTGCCAAAAAGCACTGTTAGACTCCAAAAAAGAACTCTCAGTCTTCTAACCTTGTCTTTCATCCTGCAAATTAGCAGTAATAGCTCTTTTATTTGTTTCCTGGTCATCTCTTACGATGCATGTATAACAAGACAGTGTTGTGTCAGAAACTTTCCAGCAAAAGGCTAAGACGTGGACACTACAGTATCACCAACTTTGTTGCATCAGCTTTGACTAACCCGCTTTTCTTTCAAGAGAGTATCTTGCTAAATGTAGAACAGTGTTATGAATTATAATAAAATGTAAGTATGGTTTGTAATTAAAAGAACCTTCACGTGGAAATGGGATTTTAAGTTTTTTCTTTCCAGCTCTCAGGTTCAGCAAAACCCAAAATATTTTTAATTTTTAGTTTTCATTTGAGTTGCCATAAAACTGAAAAACAAATATTTCCAGCTCTAAAATAGGACTTCAAGGAACATTTGTATTTGATATGCAAAACTACCACCTGTACAGCACTAAGTATAATGAAATTTTTATCCTAATCCACTGTTTCAGAGATTGGCTACAGAAGAGCTTCAGTTATCTGAAATGAGTTGTATTTGCAAAAAAAGTGCATAAATTAACCACATTGTTCCACACTGGGGCTAGATTTCATTTAAGCAGCCCGCAAAAATGGTACACATGGCATACACATACTGAGCTGAGACTATGTACAATTTTAACAACCATGTGTGCAAATGCTCTTGTACTAAGTGATTCCTCGCTTACACCAGTCACTGTGCTGGAGGGTGGTTATTGTCAGGTGTGGAAACAAGTGAAGTGCATACACTTCTGGATAAAGCAAAAGCTGTTATAGACTGGTATAGTGCTACTGAAGTCAGCTTGAACCACAGAAAACCTTACACATCATAGTGCTTGATACGGAAAACAAAACAAAACAAATCCGCACAAAACTAAATCAACTTATAAGCTGTTACAGGTACAAATTCTACTGCAGTGTTGTTCTGTGATGACACAGGATTTTACTGATTTTGGCTCACTCTGTTTTCAGTATGTGCAGGAATAAAGGTCACACTTTAAAATATTAGTTGGCTTGGTTTTGATAAGCATCCAAAAACCCTGCTGCTCATTTAAATTTTGATCGTGCAGAATTGCTTTCATTGCATTCTGTCATTTTCCATTGATTTTATGCTTTTTTTTTTTCCTTTGGAGAAGGTCTGAGAATATTCTTGTTATCAGAAGGGTCAAAAGGAGAGTAAAATATGCTGAAAATGTCAAAATGTGAGAGAGAGAGGTCTTTTTCGTTAAATGACATAGAATAGAATTCCACGCGAACCTAAGTAAATAGATTGTATTTTACAGCATTTTCATTTCTGGAAGACAAAGAAGTACAGAGAAGTTTTTTTCATTAATTGTTTTGTTTTACTGCTAAGCCATTTTTAACAGAAATGTTAAGTTTCAGGGAAGCAATTATTTGTATCACTTTAAATTTAGTGATTATTTTGAAGGTGTATAGAGTACCAGTACTGGCTGAAAAATGATTCAAAATATTTTTTTCATTGCCAAATGCCAGGTTTTAAAATCATTTTTTCACATAAAAGAATTGGCTTTGTCATAAGGTGTTAGGTGCAGGGTTGCATTTCTGCTCAAAATGAAAATGGTACACTTGGCACAGGCTATTAATATTACTTCAGGCTTTCACCTAAGATGTGGGAAACAGGTTCAGATCTTGGTGTGCAGGCAGATAAGGACCTGTACTCTCTCTTCATCCCATGTCCTCTCATCCCATCCTATTCTATCCCAGACAAATTTTCTGATGTGATGTGTTTTTTATAATATGGAAAATTGTAGACTTTGAGCTGGGGTGGGAGTGTATGAACAAGGTCCTATTTTAATCCTGATGCAGAATAAAAGCAGTCTTTCCAAATTTACATACAGGCATTAATTTATTTTGTATTTTCCTGGACAGATCTAAAGAAGTCTTGAGTTCCAAATTATGTTAACCACTGACAATTCATTCAGTCTTTTATCTTCTGAAATTGTTCAACAAATACAGCTTTCAATATGTTTTAGTGCTGTTGCAAGAAAAAGACTAGTGAGGGCTAAGTTTGAGAAGATTCAAGGACTTTGTTTATAATACACCCACCAACTGTGATTCTTCTTATAAGTTCTGTAATTGGCAATCCAATCAGAAGTCTCACTGAGATGATATTTCTCACTAAACAATGGTAATTTTATTTCCAAGTGTGGTGGCATACAGGTGGAAATCAACGTAGTGAACTAGCAGCATGCTCACAATGCATGCTTATTTAGGATTAAAACATGCCTGTTTCTCAAGTGTCTGAGATTTCACTTATCCCAAGGCCAACTACACAAGACACCCCATGCACCTCTTCACTGCTCCTACCCCAAAACTTTTTGTCTACCAAGTCATTTGTTTAGGGTATGAATCTACTAACTTCTCTTGCAAGTCTGGGTATTGTTATGCCGGAAGTCATTAACTGGGTGTTAACAATTAATTCCTCAGTCTTTGCATAGTTTCAGAAGCACTTAAGCTACCAGATGAAAGAATCCCCACTCCCTCCTCCCTTTATATTTTAAAAATGCAGGCTTTCCCTGGAGGCAAGAGGGTTTTTCTCGACTGATGTCTAAACCAGACACTGATCAGTTCCAGTATTTCAGGGAATACCTCATTAAAATGCGAAGATAGAAAAGTGCTGATGAATGTATGGCCTCGGCCATCTCAACCAGTGAGTTAAAAGACACTGTATAGCCTTTCACAGTCATGTATTTAACGTAGTGTAGTACCAGTAAGATGTTGTACAATGCTTGCAGTGACAGGCTGTTTCTTCTGTGGAGTTGTTTTTGTTTGTTTGTTTGCTTTTTTGTAAAGCCTGATCTAAGCAACTGTCTAACCACGTGTTACACAAATTAACAACTGAAGAAACACCTCTTGCATTCCACATTACTCCAAATGATGTGAATCTTCTTCTGCTCACTATATTCCCCCGTACTTCCCTAAAAAAGAGTAGTAATATTATTGTGCTGTAGGTAGGAAAAAAACTTTGCAAGACAGAGGCAACTGAAATGATTAATAAGAGACTGATTAACTTTGCTTTGGTTTACATCTACTTATTCATTGTGTGGTAGGTACACCACTCTATTGAAAACCTTAGCCAATTCATTTGTGGTGGTTTTTCTAAGTCTTCAGTCAACAAAAAGCAGCCAGCACTCCTGAGCCCTATTTGAAATATGGCTTTGTAATAAAGTGTTAACAGCTTTATCAGCTCTGTGGTTAAGACAGGACCCTGGTATCAAGGATCAATTTGGAGCCAAGTCCTTCATTCCTATGTTTTCCTACGTTACTTAAAGCACAACTCTTGGGAAGAGATTACAAATTTTAAGTAACCAAAGGAACAGATAAATGTGCATACATTTTTTTCAAAACTGTTGAATTGGCTACCAGTCATTAATAGTAATACCTTGTTGTTCTTGAAAATCTCACTACAAAGCAGATCTCACAAATGATTTCAACATTCACTTTTTGGCCACCACAACGTGCCCGCAATATGTGAGCTCTTTGTACAAGTGGGAAGGAGATTTACTAGGTTATTTCATCAAGTCCATGCCAGCATGACAGTGCTTCAACCTCTAACTTCTGGACTGGATTGCAGAGCCCAGACTTGAGCACACATATTCACCATGAAATCTGCTCCATATAGGGACATCGAGACACTCTGAAAGATCTCCTGAATGAACAGAGGTGTTTCGAAATGCCATCTGTCCCCAAAGTGGGAGACCACTTGTGTGGACAAATATAGTGGGGATTTCTCTCATGATAGTCTCCGTTGTTTTCAGTACTGAGCAAGAATATTTGTGTAGCGTGGATGAGCATACATGTCCTTTCCTTATTGCCCTTCCTGCTACAAATCCATCCTGTTTTCCATTAGGTTGTTATTTGCACTCAGATTTAATCTGAATTACTGATGTGTAGCTGATAACACTTCCGAGTTTGTGTTTCATGAGAAAAGGATTTAAACGATGCTGTCTCTGTTCCTATGGTGTATGAATTCTTCCTGTGAGAACTTAAAAAGATTGACTGGACTATTTCATCCACTTCTTTGCCAGAACAAGATTGCGTCTATCCCTTAACTGAGAGTAGCTTATGTAGAGTCACAAATAAGGAATTTATCCACTACACTAAAAAATATGGGTGTAAGGTAATGAATGACACAGCGAGTTTCAGTCATGCCTAAATTTGGCCCACTAAAAATATAAAATAAAAACTAGTAATACACCAATTGTTGGCTATTTTAATAGGTCACACTGCTTCAGATTTCTAATCCTTTACAGAATAATCTTTAATATAAACTTAGAAGAAATAACATCAACACAACTTTTCTGACTGTCTCAACAGAAACAGGGTTCTGGAACTGTCGAGGGCTTAAGGTTAAAGTCTTCTGCACTGTATTGCTGTCTGTCTATGTTTATCCAACACCTAGCCCTGAGACCAAAAAAATCCATTGCATAAATCCCAGTGACAATCTCAGTGGTAATATATCCCCCACCACCTCACTAAGTCCAGGGAGGGGAATCAAGTTGTAGTATTGTCTGACTGGCAGTCCTAAAACATCACAAAAAAGTATCTGTGGATTTGGACCGCATTTATCTAGGGGATGAACAATACCCATATGTTCACCAGATGACTACAGAGCTGGGTTGACTGAGACAAAGTTCAAGGCCACAACAAAGGATAACTTGTTTCTTCAGGACTGGCTTTGATTAGATCACTGTTTACAAAGAAATTTTTTAAAAATGAATATTCCAAAATATGTGGGAGGATCATTGTTCCTTGTTATCTTTTTGTTTATTTTTCAGATATGTTCTATTAAATGCAATTGGTTTATGGGCTATTTTCATCAAGCATTTGTTTCCATTACAGTGACTCACAGTTGGAATTAGAGTATATGTAGTTCTCTTAATTCAGAAGCCAGGAAACTGACAATTAATTCTGAATAGAAATGTCAGGGAATGTGTGTGCTCACTCTCATAGTCTCACTCTGTATACATACCCACCTAAACGTGCACACACAGGCATAAAGTAAAAAAAATCTTTTAATTAATTAATTAATGCACTCGCATGTGCACATACATATACCTGTGCATATATAAGTAGTGTTCGTAAATAAGTAGTGATATTTAAATGTGTAGTGGTGATATTTAGACCTATAAAGATGTGTGTGTATGTGTGCATGTGTGTAAAATTCCAATTTCCTGTTCTTCATCCATTAAGTTACTTAAATTTGGAAGGGAGGGGGTGGAGGGTTCTGTTCTTTGTTTTGACTTTCAAATATGAAACGAATGGGTGAAAATGTTCTCCATCATAATATCCTTAAGCAAAATGTTAACATTTTTTTATGCTCTGAAGTTTTTCTCTAAAACACTATAAATATTATCTATAGCAAAAATGTTAGAGACTTTTAACAATTTTCCCTTGATTAATGTGTGCTATATACTTCCTAGAAACAGTAATGATCTGGACTCCGAACATTTTCTTTTATGTTTACATAAATGGAGACAATGCAAATAAAAATCTCCTTTATTCTTTTGTGTAGGCTACTTACACCTTCAGTTTAACGGAGCTACACTGCACCTTGAATAGGCAAGGAAAGACAAGAGGTAGGCAGGGAATAGGTCCAAAATTTTTGCTGTTGGTCTGCAGAGTATTACAGGCTGAGAAATAGCTTTTCCCACAGAGGTGGAAGGATGCAGCGTAGAATCCTGTGTTTTCATGGATCAAATGGCTTCTGAGGGCTGCACCTGGAGTGACTCGCTGAAGGAAAAATATTTCCCAAAGAGAATAATAAACTTGCAGAAACTGGAAGAAAGGCTTGCTGTAACCTAAATGTACACAATGGTAAGTTTACTTAATCATTACCAAAGGTTTAATTAAATAATTGTTTTTCTTTGGAGTAGAATCATTTAATTTGTTAAAATAATGTTTATTTAATTAAAAATAAAATTATAACCCATTATCTAAAACAAATACTCTGAAAAGCTGGCTAGAAAGAGAGTGAGAAAACTCTCTAGATTTGAGAAAGCCATTTTGGTGACACTCACAAAATACTCAGATGCTGTTACAAGGTCACAATGTGTTGCTAGATAAGTGTCTAGATGTCTGAGCGATGAAGGGATCAAAGTATTTGCCATTTACAATATTGTATTTATGTGTCTCTGTTGGTATGAGAGGGGCATATTCCAATTCAGTAGAGCCACAAATACCAAAACAGTGCATAATTTTCTAACATTGTAACAGCAAAAAAACCCCACAAAATAGTGTAGAATAAAAGCAACACAATCAGAGTGACATAAAAATCATTATTTCTTGGAACATGGGAAATTTAGTCAGATATTTTTTAACCATGAGAGTGGTAAAATTCTGTAGCAGGCTGCCTAGAGAGGTAGTAGGATCTCTGTCTTTAGAGGTGTTTGGCAACCTGCTCTGATTAGATCTGCTTTGACCGGGGAATTGGACCAGGTGACCTCTGGAGGTCCCTTCCAGTCTGAGCTAATCTGTGATTCTGTGGTTGCATGATCCTGATGAACCATCTCTTTAAAACCAAACTAAAATAATGAATTCATAATCTCTCTTCTCCTGTGTTGTTCAGGCTGTTGATTTACAGTAGAGGTTTTAATATTTTTATTCACAACAATGCCATAGGTTTTGTTGCCTTCTCTAGTAAGCTGCACCCCTCTGTTGTGTTTGGCTATCACCATATTGTACCCATGCATCTTTTTGTGCTCTAGAGTCTCAGTAGACTCCTGTTTTTAAGCCTGTTCATCAGTAAAGGGTTTGTCAGCTATTACTTCATGAACATAAGACCCAACATTGATAATTCCTGAAATATGGTGACTTTGTTGTAAATGAATAGATCTGCCACAGGACATGTCAGAATTTCTACAATTCTTTTTATATATTACAGACAATATATGAATACCCATAGGTACTTGAAGTAACATTAATCAATCATTCAAGGTATTGTCTAAATGGGGGAAGTAAGTAAACAACAAGAATGCAGTTCAGAGTCCCTGTGAAAGAGGAAAAAGAAAAAGAATAAAAGAAAAAGGTGGAGAACTTGAAAAAAAATTTCCTTGGTCTGAAGTGAAAGAACACAGACACTGCAGCAAAATATCACTCCCAATAATTCTCAGTACCAACTTTCAGAAGCATGTACAGACATGCACGTATGACATATATGTGTATACACACACACATACACACAAATGCATGGGTAAACAGTGAGCTTTACCACCATAACTGTCCTTCTGGGATGATTGGGAGTATGTAGACAACCAAATATCAAACAAATCATTAATAAGATTCCCTAGTAGTTCATTTTCCTACACATTTGTTCTCCTGCAATTTTTCATTCACTTCTCAGAAAATAAGATCCGCAATCTTACGTGCACTGTGTCTTTTCAAGTCTATCAGATTTGAAATAGTGTTTTACTACTACATGAAAAAAATCATTAGGAGGAAAAAATATTATCAAGACAGTAAGAAGAAATGACGAGGAAGAAAAAGTCAACAAAAACTTATTTTGGAGACAAGTCCTACTATTAACTAAATGTCCAAGCAATGAGATGCATATGATACTTATCTATCATCCTAACACATATCATCCATTGGGTTTTTTTGATCCGATTACACATTTTGCCTCCTTCAGTGCTTTGGGTGTTGGGGAGTTTTGCCCAATAATGAAGCAGAAGTCCAACCTTTCAACAGGAACATCCATGTAATGTATTTTTTGAGTTACACCAGGCTCCTACCTTTATAATTTTTAAAATCCAATGGAGTATACAAAAAATATCATCTGAATGATAATGGAGAAATTAAAATTATGACAATGTATTAGCCAATATTGGCATATCTATACAGAAAAATGTTGAACGATATCTTTTAACATATTTAAAATAAAGTATTTACTAAGTCAGTTAAAATTTGATTTAGAACTAGTCTTGGGTTTTGTTAAAGATATATTAAATATATGAAGAAAATCTGTCATCCAAAATATTTTTATATGTTTTGATCTTCTGACACTACAAGCAAAATATTTCTAAAAAGTTCAGAAAGATGAGAAGCTACCTAAATCTTGTACACCTGTACAGACATACACAAAACAATTAACTTATGTCAGCCTGAATAATTATGGTTAATATTTTTGAAGATGACATCATATGACTGCCACACATTTGCTTTATCAAATAGTGATAGAATTTTTTAAAAAAAGTAAATATTTCAAAAGCTTTTTTATCCTAACTGTGAATTTGTTTTCTGTTGCATTATAGAAACCATTAAAAGGCAGACAGTAATTTTAAGTCGAAGAAAATAAAATATGATTTGAAAACTGTTGAAACCAGTATTGTCTTTAACCAGTTTTTCTTTTTTTCTCTTCTGAAACAAAGAATTCCAGCAGTCTGAACATAATTTCCAGTTTCCTGTTTTAAATGAAGATTGCTTTCATCAAAGCTTTTCCAATATGCAAACTAATCAACCCACAATTTAAACTCAGATCCAAAGATCATACAAGGGACGTACTTTCCAGGTCTCCTTTCTTCTATTTTCATGACATCCATTTGAAACATCACACTTTTTTTAGGAACTAATCACCCTAGTCTTCCCCTATATTCGGTGAATCATGACATCTGCATGAGTAAGAGATTCTTTCCATCTATTATTTTAGAGAAACAGCTTTAGGAGTATTAGTTTAAGCCTAGGCCAGAGGTGGGTAGCACCTTACCTAATAGGAGGGCTGCAGTATAGATTTATACATCTTAGGTCCTCCTTACAGCTGATGGAGAGAAGAAAACACGTTCAGTATACTTCAGCACGGGAAATAAATTGCTGTGTCTTTAGCTGAAGCTCCTGTAAAGACTGGCAAGTAGAAGCTTCAAAATCTAACCACTTGCATTGTAATTCTAATAAAATAAATATTTGAATCAAGTGCAAGATAAGATTAGAGCGAAAAATCATTTTGCAGTAATATGTTCTTTCTTTTATTGCATTCTGCTTAATTAATGTGATGTGTTTGAATTATCAAAAGCTTGAAATGATGTTCCCACAATCTATTTTCAATTCTTACGTTAAACCTACAAGTCTACTCAACTTCAGCATGTATTTTATAATTGAGACATATTTTTTATATTTTTGTTATTATTAGTTATATTTATGCATATATATTAATTATTATAAGATGAATAGAAGTTTGAGATAATTCTGTCAATCTGATTGTCTAACTCTAAGGCAATAATTTTTCAGACCTGTTCTGTACATACCGATTAAATACTATAGTTCAAGAAGAAAAAACAATATGCATATTTTATTTTATTTTTCCAGTTTGCAGTTCTTAATGACCTCAGGACAGGGTATTTTGAGGGGATTGATGATCTGCTAGAAGATATTCATTGCCCAAGGTATAGAGATTCAGGCTAGTCATTAATACTGGGGAAATATTTTGTACTTCGATCATTGCTGTCAACTTCCTTAATATATTCAGACTTTAAATAAGCTCTTAAAGACTGTCATAAAGCAAATTTCAAACTTGAACCACCTGACAAGACTCACATTAAAACAACCTCTTAGAAAAAAAAATCTTTTTTATAATATATCTCTCTAACCCCTTATCTATTTTTTTTCCGTTCTATCTGACCTACTTTTCTCCTGCATTTGTCCTCTGAAGTTCTTCAGTAATCAGTCTGTACATCTATCTAAAGCCCATGAGCAAAGTTTTTGGCCTTTGGCTGAAAAACTTTAAATAGCAGCTCTGTCATATAACGCACTGAAAGACAGATAGACATTCATGTGAACCGAATAAGTCTCTTTATACATATATGCACACATACATATACACACACATCGGTGTACATAAGTGCATGAAAATACGCAAGCACACACATTTAACTTTTTCCTGAGACTGATGATACAGCATAAAATAGTCAGACTAGGACTTTATTAAGAGTAAAGAATAGAAAATTTTACTTTGTAGCTCTGATTTGCATTAATCTGCCTGTGATAACCTTACAAGAAAATGTAAATTGAATAAAAAAAATTGGTTTTCACTAAGGTTTTTTTGTCATGCTAAGTAAAACTAATAGAGTATAATAAGAATGTGCCATTTAATTTCCTACAGACTTTGAAAGAATCCAAACATGGTGCTTTGAGCTTTTTTTAATCTGTGATTTAATTTGGAACTTTTTTGTTTCTATTTACTTGGTTTATTTGGTTTCTAAAGGCACGGTCAGATTTTTACACAAGCAGTTGTGGGAGCACCTCTTTTGGATGGAATACACTCCAACACAAGACAATAGCTGCATTGTCATCCTCATTATTGAATTTCTGCAGGAGAAAGTGAGTCTACCTTCCCTTTAGAGCTAGGACTTCATCAAAACCCAGCTGGTGGACAAGCCCCTGACTCAGATCAGCCTTGGGCTGCCCCTATACAGCCTCTTCCTTCTCCAGTTTATAGTCTGTCCTGGTGCCTTTCAGCATATCAGTCTCACCTCTTCTTAAAGCAGGAAGACAGCATAACATCCTGGCTTAATAGTTTGCTAGAGTCTAAAGCAGCGGAAGTTTTATTTTCACCAAAGTCAGCTATCCTGCCTGATACCAGAATTCCTCACATGCATTTTAGATCAACTACATTAGAAAGTTTTCTTGTTAGGATCCAGTTAGCTAAACCTAGTACCTTTTCCAGACACTTTCAAACCATGCCCAAAGCATCAGATTTAATCTGCATGTGTAACCATGGGAGCAGCAGCATTATGGTCATAATCATAATTTGTTGAATGAGAAAATACTGATCAGCTTGAAGGCTATTAGTGGCCACCCTGGTGATTCACTTGTCTAATTCAAGGAGATGAGTAAGGAGGAGAAAAAGTGGATCACAGTCTGGGATTTATTTAAGTGCTTTATTAATTTAATGAACTTTCTTTGTCAACTTTATTAAATCTTTGCTGATCTTGCAAGTGCATGAGGTTTACATATATATAGCCTATGCTAAATTTATACTATTGTTACTAGTGTTCGACAGTTTTAAAGTATTTACCCAACTGCTAACTTGGAGTTTGTCCCCTTGTTAAACGCACCTTGAAATATGACAGTATGTGGCTTCATATTTGTGCCCTGGAGCCTACCTGGGTGTGCTGAGCTCACAAATAGGAATATATTGAATATTTTTTTTCTAAGTTAAATTATTGCAATTGATTTTGAAATTTGAAGGCAAGCTGAGTTGACTCTTTCCTCAGTATCACCATGAGTAATACATTTCCTGCTGGTCACCTTCTGCACTCTAGTATCTTTTTATCACAATTTCAAAGTACCTTTGAAACCATCTTTAAGGTACTTTCTTAGAAAGTAGGACTTAGCAATTCAAGTAATGATTTGTGAGTCAGAACTATCTTTCTTGAAACGTGTCAGGTGTAGATTACTAACAAGGTTTAAAAAAGAAGAAATCTTATTTGCCTTTAAAGTAGGTAGACATTTATAGTGCTGAATGCACATCAGGAGCACATCTGTGTTTAAGAATACCACACACACATCTGTCAGAGAGCTTGTTTATGTAGGTAAGCCATAAAACCTACTCTGAGACAGAAAGTTACTACCAAAAGCAGTAGTTCCCTGTAGAGCAAGAGTGATATATATATATATGCAAATACAGGCTCCTCACTTACAGCAGGGGAATCTGTTTACATGTGAGTCATATGTGTCTTATTGGGCCGTGTTCTTCCTTGAATAGCAGTCTGAGATAATCACAGCAAGTCAAGTTAATTAAAGTAATAGCCCATTTACCACTTAGCACATCTTAGCCTAAAGGTTGAGAAAGTGCTAATATCCACATGTAAGGAATATGCTGGAAATTCAAGTATTTGCCTAAGTTTACGATTCTAACATTAGGTATTCCAGAAAAACTAGGAAAAAAAAAGCCTACAACTACCTATAAAGCCTAGGACCCTACCCAGACACTCAGGGTGGGATTTGGTTTATCTAATTTTCAAAAAGAGGTATGTTGTTCAAATTAACTAGTAGTATTTAACGAAGAAAACCAAAAGTCTTGAGAATAACTTAGCCCTAGTTAGACATTTAAAATAGGTAGGATGAATAACCTATGGGAAGTATTCATCTTTCTCCATTGACTGAACACTATACTAGGTTAAACTAAGTATCTAGGAAAATTTTAAGTTGGGAGGAAACCTTTTTTTTTTCTAAAATCTGAGGATAAATGCCTTCTTTCTGAATGAAACTGATGTCCCCAACTGATTTCAAAGGAAATTAAAAGAATTCAGAAAACTGTGTGCTTCTCATAGAACAAAAATGATAATTGCAAACCAAACAGAAATTTAGGTAAATTTCCTACTCTTTTTGGTCACAAACAGATTTTGAGAGACAGTATTTTTTTCTTCTTTATATGGAATTTGATAGTCAGATATTATTTACAAAGTGGATTGGTACGGCCTATTTAGATGCCAGATAGAGACTTAATTTCAATACAGTCTTTTTCGTGGTCAGTACTGTGGTTTCTTTGATGTTTAGAGCTTTTTTTTTCTTTCTTTTTTTTTTAAACCACCATAAAGTGGTTAAATGGGTAGTTTGATTTAAGTTGTGAGGCACCTCACTGGGCAGCGTACTGAAACACTGACTCAATTCACCACCATATGAAAATGGTGAGTCAATCTATTCCATAGAGGATCCAGAAAAGGCAAATACTTCCCCTTTTAATGATGAATGCTGCCTGATCTGGTGATTCACAGAAAATCTCCCACCTGTTTTCTAAGATGGTGTATTTCAGTGAGCATTATTTCCTGTGTTACAGAGGTGTTCTGCTGTTGTTTCTTCTGGGTGCATGTGTTACTCATGTTTTGTTCTAACCAAACTGGATGTTAATGTAGCACGTGTATCTGATGCCTGCCAGTCACCGTCAGAAAACAGGATGACCGAGTAACAGTAATGGAAGAAACAGCAGATGTGAATGAACCCAGTATCCCTCACTTTTTGATCCAGTTTTAAATATTCTCAGCTGTGTGAATTTGAGGGAAATATGCAACTTGGACCAGAATTTTCTTTTGCTGCCAGAGTCCCTGCTTAGTGGTTGTGGTGGTAGTGATGATGATAGCAGGCCCAGAAGCAGTGTTTTGAATACGTATGCCCCCTCCTCATCACAGAATCAAAGAAAGGTCTGTGTGCTGTGAGTGGAAGATATGTAGTTGATTTAGCTCCTTGCAAGACTATTTGTTTCTCTGAAGGCATTCCTTGCTTTGATCAATAAGTTATCATAAATAAAAAACATAGCAATTGCATAAAAGCGTCTTTTTCTCGGGAAGGAATAAAGTATCCTAAAAACTCCGCAAGCCCATAATGTCTGCAATGTGGTATGGCTCCAGATCAAGGGTAATCCTTCCTGCTATTTCCTGCTGTATAGATAGTGTGGTTGGATGATTTGTGAGATGTTTTGTCTTCTAGCAACAGCCTGTATAGTAAAGTTTTGGTTGGTTTTTTTTCCCCCCAACTGTGTAACCTCTTGCTTCAGCATAATAATGACAGCTCCAGTGTTCAAAGCAAATTATTTAGTATAGGATAAATAAAATGTTGCATTCAAGGCAGAAAAATAGATTTTTTTTTCCTAATTTATATAAAAAGAGTTTAAAGGATCTGTCCAAGAACAGTTAAAATAAATGACAACAGTCCAGACTGTTAAAGTGTTTGGAACCGTACAAGATAGGAAGTAGAGATGACCTCTCTCCTCAGTAGTGCCCTAAGTAAAACACAGATAGACAAGAAACTGACTCACGTCTTGGAATTATGCCAGAGTAGATTTTTCCACCATTGCCCATTCTATCTTTCCTTTACTGGAAAGAGTCAAATTTTATCTCATGGATTATAATCCTTCCGTGCACAAAGCACGCCTAACCTGAGTACAGCAACTTGAAGAATGTAAAAATGTGTAAGTATTTCAGTTTGTAGGGCTGTAATGTTGAACTAATGTAAGAGACTATTTTTTAACAGTTGTATGTGATAAAGTCTCCCAGAGTAGCATGTCCCATGGCCACTTTACAGAACAGCAAAACCACTGAGACTTTTCTGCTTCCCAACCACAATTAGGATGCTCACTTCCTAGAATGCTTGTTTCCTCTCTGCACCCTACAAGGATCTCTTGCATCCTCTTGGAGTCAGGGAAATAAATCTGAACCTATAGTCATTAGGGAAGAAGGGTCTTAAGGTGCTGAAGGGGAGAGTTCAAACAAGAATTAGGTCTTGCCCGCTGGATTGCAATTCGCATTGTTCTTTGACATTTGAGAAATCATATAAGGACTACCCCCAGATTTTATAGAATGAAGAAAATGCTAATTAAAATGTAGAGAGCTATAGTTTGGGTTGGCTTGCAGCAGGACAGACTTGTATAAGCAAGAAGAAGTTGGAAGAAGAATAATTCATGGTTTACATAGTAACAACCTTAGTCTCCTATGGCACCAAGTAGTAGAAGTTCTACAGGATGTGATCCACTATGCAGAGCAAAAATATAATTTCATCTTTCAAGATAGTTCTCCCCAAGTAGCTAAACTTTCAGCAGTTATCAAACCACACTGTCTGTACACAGGAAAGTGACAGAAATAATTGCTCAGCCACACCACAGAGGACACTGTGCTTCATCCTTCAGATGTGAGAATTCCCATGACATAAAATATATAGAACATCTGGAAAATGTTATACAATACTTTGATTCTATTTATGAATTGTTTTGTCATGGGTGATACAAATATCCCGTAGGGGAAATAAATCTTTCCATTTATTTCTTGCATTTATTTCCAAACAGGCACAGTAGGTGAGATAAATTTGTTAATCAAGGGTCATTGCAACATCATTGGCGTTAGGCTCTCCAAGTACAATGAAACAATGACATTTCTGTCTTAGGTTATCTTCACCTGAAGCAAATGAACAAAGAAGAAACAGATGTAATTTTTTATGATTGAGATAAGGTCATGTGTATTTCTATGTGAAATACAGCATATTCTGAATAGTTTCGGGTTAAATTACATTGGTGCTGTGTTGTTTGATAAGCATTACCTTAGTCCTCCGCCTGTTTTAGTTATAACTTCATTGAGATTAATAATTATTCCCCCTTCATTTCATAATAACTGAAGACTGGAAACAACTTCTTTAAATATAATTAAATTCCTTCGACATATTCCATCTGTAGTTAGCCTTTGCAAACCAACATAATCACACACTTGAAGAGACAAGCACCTTGATTAAAGATGTAGATTGTTCTTGAATTGCCACTTGAGATATGTTAAAGATACCTAAAACAGTCTTTAACTCTATGACTTTCTTACACAGAAATTTAAATTGCTGAGAAACAGATGATTAATTAGAATAGTAAGCTATTCAAATGAGACAAAAAATTACAATAAATATGACTTTCTTATTCTTGAAAATAGTTTAGGTATTGATTATTCTGTTATACTCCAGAAACATTCATTTTTCAGAGTTTAATTAAAAGTCTCAATTCACATGGTTTGTTTAACTCCATCAAGCAGAACAGCACGCAAGTAGACTATGGTTCACATAATCAGTTAGTTTAATCAACTTCTTGAAAATAAACGGGAAACAGGAATTATGTGCGGCAACTTGGTCACCCCCTTTAAAAAATTTTGTCAAAAAATTAAAGGTTTTTTAGTTGGTTTTTTTTTTTTTTTCCTTTGTAGTGAAGGAAGATTTTCTACATGTATGCTAAACTAAATGGGGTTTTCTATTTGCAAGAATTTCCTGAAATCATTTCAGATTCACAGTGTTGTCAGGAATCAAAAATTAGGAGGTTATCTTCTGGGAAATTATTTGAACTAACCAATCCATTCTGAAAGGAAATCCTAAACTTCCAGCACTTCTCTTTTCAGAATAAAAATGTTACAGTTTGGCACTTTTTAAAAAGAAGGAAAAAAAATGGGGGATGGGGAGGAAAGAGAATGGATACCTGCAACAGAATTGTCTCGTGAAACAAAGGTCTAGAAACAAGCAGCTGAGCACATAAAGACCGGTTGACAAAACAATTTAGAAAAACAACTATTTCAGCAAAATAGTAGAAGAAAAGCTGACTGCATATATTGAGGCTAATGAAGAGAAGCAGAAAGCAGAGACTGCTGCTAAACTTAAGGATTTACCAGTGAAAGACCAGATAGGTGACGTCTGAAAGAACAGAGCTTTCAAAGGCACTAGCAGAAGCTGAAAGGACTCTGGAAGCTTATTAGTTGCCCTTTCTGTCCTCTCCCAAGTGCAAGAGAATTCTCCGACTAACTTATCACCTGTATTTTACTTTTTCTTCAAAAATACTTGTGCTTCTCAGATAGAGCTTACTTATCCTCCTATGATTACCCTTGGCAAAGAGACAATCATGCACAGTTTTCTTTTCTCTACTCGTAATGCAAATACAAAAAGGAAAACATTTACATCAGAAGAAAAAAATACAAAACTCACCTGATTTTTATTTCAAGAATGATCAAAATGGGCATTTCCTGCAAATATTTGAAAATGTAATCAAATGAAGCTCACCTGAAAATACAAGAAAAAAATACAATCAAAATCTCATGGTCCGATTTGGAAAGTTAAAAATATTGCTGCAAATCTTTTTTGCTTAATCAATTGTTGAGATAGTTCTTAATTTCTTTATACAAATTGTAAAGTGTTCAATAAATTAAAAAGATTCATAATTTATAACATTATGAAATCCTTTGGTTTTTATAGCCTCTTAGCCACTAGACTGGTCATCTCACATATGGTATCAAATAAGGTGAAAAATAAGTTAAATATTTGGGTATTGAAGGCAGTTCATAAGGAAGAAACATCCCTCCCATTTTACTTGCTATTTTGTTGTTATTTTCTTATTGTTGTTGTTTTGTTTTTCTTTGCTTTGACTGAAGTCAGACTAATTAAATTAGAAGAAATTATTTGGAGTATTTTTTCAGGAATTAAATTCTTTTCTTGCGTTCTTTCTGGAAGGAATGGAATAGTCTTTCATGTTTTTGTGAACCAGTAATAAGAGTAAAAGCTTACTCTGATAATGACTTAATGCAACACGCTGGAGGAGTAAACAGTTAATGAATGCAGGAATTTGATCACACAATTTCAGTGAAGTTCCCAATATCCCATTCTTCTCCAAGTAACGCTCACGATAATCTTCCACTTTTTCTTTGGACAACTGTTTCCTCAGTTTTTCAACAAAGTAGTTGCAGTGGGACATCTACCATCCATGGAGAAATTCGAAGTGATTCACCCAGCTGAATAGAAGCTATTATTTAACACTTGATAATGACCTTGCTTAATTACAACTGAAAGCACAACCTGACTTCACAGAGCAAGCTGGTGAAAAAGCAAAGTATCAGCTGTCTACCATACCACCTGGTATCCTAAATCCTTCTAAGGCAGTCCTTTAATCTGGGGAATAGTAGAGAGTAAGTGTTTGCTGCTTTGGCTCCTAACCTCCTCCTATCCAGAAACAGCCAAGTGTGTCATTTCTTATAATACTGAATTTCCCTGTGGTACTTGGTGTGGCAAAACATCTAACACTGCTGTCCTGCCTTCAAGAAATGACAAGGACAAATTAACATGCCCTTCCAGTCAAGCCGAACTCAGATAGCTGTTGCCAAGGAAATGTCCCCTCATGGTTAGAACCTGCACAGGCAGAGGAGGATGAGGCTCAATCGCACCTCCCACCTAGTCCAAAGCCACAGAAAGGTTATTGGGGAAATGGCAAATGCCAGCAGGCAAGACCCAGCTCTGTACATCCATTATGTTAAGCGTAAATAGCACCACCTTGTGTTCTGAGCCGCAGCATTTGTAAGGCCGTCCTACTGTAAATCATTCCTATACACTCTTTTCTGTAGTAATTAAAACAACGCTCTTTGCTGTGCCCCTGGGTTAATATAATTTGTTTTATTCACAGCCTAAGTCATTTGCCTCCCTGCAGCACACTGCTATATTACGTCTACCCAGCAGTGTTGAGGGAGCAAGTAGAGTACATTTCAAGGTGTACGTAAATTCAGTTCAAGTTATTCCAAACGAAATAATAAGGTAAGTGCTATGTGCTTGACTCCCATAGGGAAAACTCATAGGAAGGCATAGAAGGATTCAGGAAAATCAAAGCTTTTCCTCAGACTCCTTCATTTAAAAAAAGTGAGAGGGAGAAATACAAAAACAGAGGATAAAGAACTGGGCACTCTGGAAATGTCGTAAAGGACAGAGCCATGGCCACCGTGGGAATACCAACCTCTGTTTTGAAGGTGTGTACCAATATCATACCCCTCTCTCCAAGTCGACTGAAGTCACAAAGTCCAGCATTGACACTTCTGAAAATCCGTGGAAATTTTTAAAGAACTCTAAAAGGACCTATCTTAGCAACCAAACATTACAGAAAAAGCCACAAACCATCTAGTCCAGTTCATCTAGAGAAGGACAAGAATAGGACAAGTATATATAATGGTAATATCCTCCCAGCTACTGACAATTTTCCATTTAGAGGGTTTTCTATGTGTGTTATGGTTTATCTGTTTAATAACATGGAGATAACAGATCTTCCAAATATTCCATGTAGTTTACAGATCCTCCTGTGGCAGTGAACTCCATCTCTTGGTTTTGCACTTGGTTTTCACTGGTTTAATTTGATGGTCACTTGCTCTTTTAGTGGAAGAGGCAGCAAGCAGTCACTCCCTATCATCCTCTTTCATGCCACTGATGATTTCTGTAGAATTTCTAGTGACTTCTTTCCCAAGCTGAAAAGTCCTAGCCTATTTAATCAGCCATCATAAAGAAGCTGTTGTTAAGGACCTTTGATCGTCTTTATCATGAATTTATACAGCTGCATAGTAATATTTTCTGGTTTGTTCTCTGTTCCTTTCCTAACAATTTGTAACATTTATTTTAATTTTTTGAATGGTGCCAAGCACTGAGCTATTTTCATGCAGTCATTTGTCATGACTCCACACACTATCTGTTTGTCAGCATGGAGTTCATTATTTTATATAAGAAGACTGTTTCTCTGCACATCTATAACTTTACTTATATTTACACTGAATTCCATCTACCATTTTATTGCCAAGTCATTCAGTCTGCTAAGGTCCTTTTGAAATTTTTCACAGGTGTCTCTCAGCTTTAGTGCCTTGAGAAACCTTGTTTGATCACATTTAATTTGGGTAAAATAAAAGAAGTATCCATGGGAACTTTTAAGCAATGGAGTTTAGAGATGAGTGGACACTGAAGACAGTAAGGAAGCCAAGAACCAAATACAAATGGGATCTGTTGTGGTCATAAGCCACAGAAACTAGGGCAAAAGATAGTCTTGGGAACTGAGAAGATACAGCTTGTCCCAATTGTTTGATTTGCTCTGTGTTCCAGAAACTGCATGCTTCGGTTAACAAAATATTTGACTGGTGCTCTGTATTCCGGGAATGACTTGTTAGGCTATAGTCTGAATATTGAACAAGAGCTTACAAACAGCGCTGCAATGAACTCAAATGTTTTGTCTCAGGAAGACGAAGAACCTCAGACCTTCGGTTATCAAGAAGCAAAAAAGGATGTATCATCTCTAGCATGAGAGCAATTCTGAGAAAAAGAAAAAAAATAGATGGTAATAATTTGCTCAGGACTCTATGTATTCTGAGTATCACTCAAATTGTCCCAGTGGTTTCATCTGAGCTACTTTGGGGTAAAATACTGCTGTGTGATAATATATCCTATGAAGAGAAACCCATGATTACAAGTATTTGAAGAGGTCTTTGGATTATTCAATTAATATATCATTTTTGAAGTACTAAACTGTTTTGTTTTTCTACTTTCAATCTGTGAATCATCTTTGTAACCCTGCTCAGTTGTGAGCAGGATAATGATAGTTATAAAATAGTTTACTTTATGATGAACTAATGTATTCCCTGTTGTTTCTTTATGAAGAATAAAGAAGGAAGTAATTAAACAGATGTTTATTGACATGAGTTTTACCACTTTGGAGAAATATAAATAATGATGTTTAACTCAGGAGAGGATTCACTAATAGTAACGGAGAGAGAATAAGTTACATATCTAGATCAATATGGCCCTAGAAACTTTACAAGAAAGTGTTTCACTGTACTTCCCTCGTCTGCATTTATTTAGTGAAATGGTTTCTGTGCTAAAGTGACATTGTCACTTCACTGCCTTGGAAAAATGATGGAAAACAACCCTAACTAACATCAAGAAAACATTTCTTCCCAGGCAGCATAGAGAGAATTACCTGTCACATATGACCCATCATTTCCTATATCTTTTCAAACAGTGCATCTTTGTTACTGACTAATTGGAAGAACAATAGTGGGCATACAAAATATTCTGAGAAAGATAATGAAAACACTGGATTCTGATAGTTCTATTAAAAATGTAGCAATTCATCATTTAGCATCATTAGTGGCTGATAACTGGGACTGTGTCTATAACATCCATTTGAGTTTTTATTGTGTTTCAGTCAACATAAAGCATAGGTTAACTGTAATAGCTGTCTGTATCAAAATTTAGCTACTGCCTGTTGAAAATGGATAGTAATTTGGTGATTATTCATATTTTTAAACATTCTGCATTACACTAATTTATTATGCAAAATTAAATTAGACTGCATGGAGCATATGGATTTTTTGCTCTTTTATACTTATTTGTGGCAGTGATGAATAGCAGATAATTTATAACACTGAAGTTTAATAATTAAAATGACTTTTATTATACTGTTTACTAGTTTCTTCTTTCTGCAGTCTCTTGTAATTTTGCCACATGATTAGCAGCAAATTTTGCACAGCAGCACCTTCTAATAGAACGCAGCATGGACAATCTTCCATGCAGATTCAATCTCCGTCTATATTCCACTAATCCCTTGATTGTTCCTGGGGAAAATAATCGGATCCCCGTTGTGTTCCTGATGCACTGAGCATTCGTAAAGATAATAACAAGATTCGGTACATCCAGAGACTGAGGATATGCATCTGCTCTTTGGCCTAACTGAAAAGGGCCACACAAGGAGCCTGGTCTATCATTCACTGAAGCTTTGTCATGATTAATACAGCTTCATTTGTACACTCTGTCTACTTGCAGTGGAAATACGGTGTTGTGGTGGGTTAACCTTGGCTGGCTGCCAGGTGCCCACCAAGCTGCTCTCTTGCTCCCTCTCCATAGCAGGACAGGAGGACAAAATAAGGTGAAAAATCTTGTGGGTTGAGATAAGAACAGGGAGGTTGCTCACCAATTACCATCACGGGCAAAACAGTCTTGACATGGGGAAGATTAATTTAATTTGTTGCCAATTAATAACAAAGTAAGACAGTGAGAAATAAAAACAAAACTAAAAAAACTTTCTCTCTACCCTGCCTCTTCCCAGGCTCAACTTTACTCTTGACTCTTCTACCTCCTCCTTCCCCCCCGCCCCCTCCGAGTGGTACACTCGGGCAGGGAATGGCTGGTGTGGTCAGTTCATAATGCTTAGTCTCTGCTGCTCTTTCCTTCTCATGCTGTTCCCCTGCTCCAATGTGGGTCTTTCCCATGGGCTGTAGTTCTTCAAGAACTGCTCCAGCATGGATCCTCTTCATGGGGTACAGTTCTTCAGGAATGGACTGCTCCAGCATGGGTCCCCTGTGGGTTGCAACTTTCTTCAGGTCACATCCACCTGCTCCAGCATGGGGTCCTCTGTGGGCTGCAGTGTGGATATCTGTTCTACCATGCTCTTCCATAGGTTGGAGGGGGACAACCTGCTTCATTGTTATCTTCTCCATGGGCTGTAGGAGTATCTCTGCTCCAGCTGCTGGAGCATCTCTTCCCCCTCCTTCTTCTCTGACTTTGGTGGCTGCAGGGCAGTTTCGCTCACATTTTCTCACCCATCTCTCGGAGCTGTTATGCAGTGGTTTTTACCCTTTCTTAAATACCACAGAGACACCAACAGTGTCACTGATGGACTCAGCTTTGGGCAGTGGCGGGTCCTTTTGGAGCTGTCTGGAACTGGCTCTGCCCAGCATAGGGGCAGCTCCTGATCTCTTCTCCCTGATGCCATCCCTGCAGCCCCTCCTTCTGCCAAAATCTTGCCACATAAACCAAATACAGACACTAAACTAGCCAGCCAGCCAGGAGACTTTTCAGTTGAGAAGTCTCCGATGTCTTTTCACAGATTGTGCACTTGACAGTCACTGGGACCCAGATGACTCTCTGCAGGTGTATCTTAATAAAGTGCCAGGGCAATGTTAAGTTCTTTATGAATTCCTAATACACAGCACTGGTATGGAAGCTCTACCCAAGTTTAGATGATTTAGTACAGTTCAAGTTTGTTGTTATCTATAGCTGTCATCCTAGAAAACAAGAACTTGACTAGGCATCTCCCATCTGCTTTGACTGCCGGGTCAAACCAGATTATAGGGATTTATCTGCTCACCTGGGAATAGCTACAAGCAGAACTCCACAGCTAGGTGGATGCTTTTTGGTCTTGCTCTGAAATGAAATACCTGAACTGCCCTGTTTCTGTGATTCTCTTGGAAATGAGCACAGACTTAAATTTAAACATATACTTTGAGACACTTCTGAACTGGATTTTACAGAGTAGTAATTTTTGATCGTATTGACCCAAAAATACAGAGTTCCTGTGGATATGAATTTCATTTATCTTAAGCTTCCTTTTTACTGTACAATCTACATGGGGAAATAGAAGGAGAAGGGATTTAAAGAACTTTTAAATTATATTTGTACATGTTTAAAGGTCTTTTACATTGCTAGCCTGATAGAAAGAGACCTTAGTGTAAACAAGATTTTACTTTGCTGTGTTTTTCATCTTACATATAAAAATAGCTACGGGGTAGATTTTGAAAAGCTTTTAGGAATGGATTCTTTCTGTTCTTGCGGATGGTAGAACTCCCATTGACATCAATAAAAAACAGATTAGGCCAGTGCAGAAGACTTTTGAAAATGCCTTCTAAATGTTACAATATGCTATTTTGCATTTAATTACACAAATGTGTCCCTTAAAAATCTTAAATCTGGAATATTAGCTTCCCTTAGGGGAAAAGGAAAAAAGACTATTACATGCTTTGTGTAGTCAGAGGACAGCAGACAAGTGAATCAAGTGAAGAATTAACAACCAGTCATTGAGTTGTTAGGAAAGCAAAATTTTCATTGGTGTCACGAAGCTTTTCTGCCTGAGGATAAGATGGACATCTATAGCCTGATTCAAGACCACTTAAAATCATTACAGATATTTCAGTAGTTGCAGCAGGTGTTAACGAGGCCAACTGTGAAACTAAACTTTATGTATCTTTACCTCCTGGAATGACCATTTGTATTCAGTATTTTGGGAGGTATGAAGGCTAAGTAATTTGGCTCCTGATCTTAAACATCAGCTGAACCTTACATAGCTGCCTCCTGCCACATGCCCACTCTAAGTGTATAATGAGAAGATTTAATGTTTCCTTTGCAGTGCAGCACCATGTTCTCTCTTACTCCATAATCAGTCCTATGTTGTCAATAATTCAAAGGAGTTCAGAGAAGGATTGAAAGATTTAAGCACTATACTTTAAATACTGTTTATCCTTGTGCCCCTTTGCTTCTCCAGCCCTGGATCCTGTGATCCCATTAGCCAGCATCTGCCGTGGCATCTATATGGCAGTAAAACTTTAATTCTGCTGTGAGTAGTCTCACATACCAGACACCTCTCTTGACACATGATGCTCTTTCGTTACCTTCTTCACCAAAAAGAAAGCATTCTGACATGAGTCCTCTTCCTGATCTGTCCATAGAATAAAAACATCAATAACCCTAAGGAAAAGCTCTATCTGCCATGAGGCACTTCACTCTGAATGTTTCACTTCAGTCATCTGAAATAATTATTGATTTGAAACATAAAATCTAGTTACTTTATTTTTTTATCTTCAAAAATTAGTAATTTCCTCTTTCTAAGTGTTGCAAATGGTACACACATAAAAAAGATTGATATATTATCGATTTACATGACTCTCCTAAAGATATTTTGCATATATCTGCTTGTTAAATTAAAAGTAAATTGTACAGTGTTGAAATATAGGATTTTCTTTTACAGTGTAATTAAACCCAGATATTAAATATTTGTAGGGAGGATATTAGAAACACAAGTAGAAATTGAAATGTGTACCATTCCCTATAAAGAGAAAAGTCTTACCAAAACGTGCTTTGCAAGCTATCAGCATTTTAAACCACGAAAAATAAAGTGGTCATTTTCTCTTCTGGAAGATTAGGTATTGTCCTGATATATGGTAAACATAAATGGAAAATTCCAACTGAAAGCACAATAAAAGCAAATTACAAATAACTATCTTTTCTATAGAAAAGTGAAATAATAATATATTTCTATATTGTGACATGTTTTTTGTGTATCAAGATACTAAATCACAATAATTTAAAAAATCATTCCAGAAATTAAAAAAATTACTGACTCTTTAAGTACACAAGTAATGTGTGACAGTAATTTAAAATATAAATTAATAATATATAACAATATACNTGGATATCTGTTCTACCATGCTCTTCCATAGGTTGGAGGGGGACAACCTGCTTCATTGTTATCTTCTCCATGGGCTGTAGGAGTATCTCTGCTCCAGCTGCTGGAGCATCTCTTCCCCCTCCTTCTTCTCTGACTTTGGTGGCTGCAGGGCAGTTTCGCTCACATTTTCTCACCCATCTCTCGGAGCTGTTATGCAGTGGTTTTTACCCTTTCTTAAATACCACAGAGACACCAACAGTGTCACTGATGGACTCAGCTTTGGGCAGTGGCGGGTCCTTTTGGAGCTGTCTGGAACTGGCTCTGCCCAGCATAGGGGCAGCTCCTGATCTCTTCTCCCTGATGCCATCCCTGCAGCCCCTCCTTCTGCCAAAATCTTGCCACATAAACCAAATACAGACACTAAACTAGCCAGCCAGCCAGGAGACTTTTCAGTTGAGAAGTCTCCGATGTCTTTTCACAGATTGTGCACTTGACAGTCACTGGGACCCAGATGACTCTCTGCAGGTGTATCTTAATAAAGTGCCAGGGCAATGTTAAGTTCTTTATGAATTCCTAATACACAGCACTGGTATGGAAGCTCTACCCAAGTTTAGATGATTTAGTACAGTTCAAGTTTGTTGTTATCTATAGCTGTCATCCTAGAAAACAAGAACTTGACTAGGCATCTCCCATCTGCTTTGACTGCCGGGTCAAACCAGATTATAGGGATTTATCTGCTCACCTGGGAATAGCTACAAGCAGAACTCCACAGCTAGGTGGATGCTTTTTGGTCTTGCTCTGAAATGAAATACCTGAACTGCCCTGTTTCTGTGATTCTCTTGGAAATGAGCACAGACTTAAATTTAAACATATACTTTGAGACACTTCTGAACTGGATTTTACAGAGTAGTAATTTTTGATCGTATTGACCCAAAAATACAGAGTTCCTGTGGATATGAATTTCATTTATCTTAAGCTTCCTTTTTACTGTACAATCTACATGGGGAAATAGAAGGAGAAGGGATTTAAAGAACTTTTAAATTATATTTGTACATGTTTAAAGGTCTTTTACATTGCTAGCCTGATAGAAAGAGACCTTAGTGTAAACAAGATTTTACTTTGCTGTGTTTTTCATCTTACATATAAAAATAGCTACGGGGTAGATTTTGAAAAGCTTTTAGGAATGGATTCTTTCTGTTCTTGCGGATGGTAGAACTCCCATTGACATCAATAAAAAACAGATTAGGCCAGTGCAGAAGACTTTTGAAAATGCCTTCTAAATGTTACAATATGCTATTTTGCATTTAATTACACAAATGTGTCCCTTAAAAATCTTAAATCTGGAATATTAGCTTCCCTTAGGGGAAAAGGAAAAAAGACTATTACATGCTTTGTGTAGTCAGAGGACAGCAGACAAGTGAATCAAGTGAAGAATTAACAACCAGTCATTGAGTTGTTAGGAAAGCAAAATTTTCATTGGTGTCACGAAGCTTTTCTGCCTGAGGATAAGATGGACATCTATAGCCTGATTCAAGACCACTTAAAATCATTACAGATATTTCAGTAGTTGCAGCAGGTGTTAACGAGGCCAACTGTGAAACTAAACTTTATGTATCTTTACCTCCTGGAATGACCATTTGTATTCAGTATTTTGGGAGGTATGAAGGCTAAGTAATTTGGCTCCTGATCTTAAACATCAGCTGAACCTTACATAGCTGCCTCCTGCCACATGCCCACTCTAAGTGTATAATGAGAAGATTTAATGTTTCCTTTGCAGTGCAGCACCATGTTCTCTCTTACTCCATAATCAGTCCTATGTTGTCAATAATTCAAAGGAGTTCAGAGAAGGATTGAAAGATTTAAGCACTATACTTTAAATACTGTTTATCCTTGTGCCCCTTTGCTTCTCCAGCCCTGGATCCTGTGATCCCATTAGCCAGCATCTGCCGTGGCATCTATATGGCAGTAAAACTTTAATTCTGCTGTGAGTAGTCTCACATACCAGACACCTCTCTTGACACATGATGCTCTTTCGTTACCTTCTTCACCAAAAAGAAAGCATTCTGACATGAGTCCTCTTCCTGATCTGTCCATAGAATAAAAACATCAATAACCCTAAGGAAAAGCTCTATCTGCCATGAGGCACTTCACTCTGAATGTTTCACTTCAGTCATCTGAAATAATTATTGATTTGAAACATAAAATCTAGTTACTTTATTTTTTTATCTTCAAAAATTAGTAATTTCCTCTTTCTAAGTGTTGCAAATGGTACACACATAAAAAAGATTGATATATTATCGATTTACATGACTCTCCTAAAGATATTTTGCATATATCTGCTTGTTAAATTAAAAGTAAATTGTACAGTGTTGAAATATAGGATTTTCTTTTACAGTGTAATTAAACCCAGATATTAAATATTTGTAGGGAGGATATTAGAAACACAAGTAGAAATTGAAATGTGTACCATTCCCTATAAAGAGAAAAGTCTTACCAAAACGTGCTTTGCAAGCTATCAGCATTTTAAACCACGAAAAATAAAGTGGTCATTTTCTCTTCTGGAAGATTAGGTATTGTCCTGATATATGGTAAACATAAATGGAAAATTCCAACTGAAAGCACAATAAAAGCAAATTACAAATAACTATCTTTTCTATAGAAAAGTGAAATAATAATATATTTCTATATTGTGACATGTTTTTTGTGTATCAAGATACTAAATCACAATAATTTAAAAAATCATTCCAGAAATTAAAAAAATTACTGACTCTTTAAGTACACAAGTAATGTGTGACAGTAATTTAAAATATAAATTAATAATATATAACAATATACAATATATAAAAAAATAAAAGCTTTTTTTTTTTTTTTCTGTATGTATGTCTCTTACATGGAGGAGGATACCTAAAATTCAAAATTTAAAATGTCTTGTTACATATCCTCAGGAAAACCTTTCTTGATTTAGAAAGACCTATGTCAGCTTCATTTCAATACTGTGCGAAAAAGCAGCATATGAAATGTGTACTTGGAGAAAAATTGTTAACATCAGCATGTTGGTTTTCTTATAACTAGCAGCTCAGTAATAGCCGTAATATCATTTAGACGTTAGGACTTTTTTGTGAACAACTTTTTATAATATTGAATTTTCATGAAAACTCTGACATTAGCAAGTAAAAGAAAGGTGACTTTGCACGCTATCTCTTGCATAAACTAGAATATCAATTATCTCTACTTTGCTTAGTTGAGGATTCACTGAGAGTGCACATTACATTAAGTTTTGTTCACAAGATTTGTTTCTTAATGCAACTCCTTCCCCCAACATTTGGGTTTTTAGTATATGAACATCAGTAGAAAGAAGGAAGTTCTGTTGCACTTTAAAAACAAAATGCTGAATTTAAAATCTTTATGATAAGTTCCACTAAAACACATAAATTATGTTCTTTTAAGACTGAAATATACATTAAAAAGGGCAAATGTCACCGTATTTAGAGGTCTGCTGCAAAGAATTTTCTGGTGTTCTAACTCAGTATGATAAACCCAACTAGTGTTGCTACAATGAATCTATACCGAGGTGAGCTGAAACACATGGGACATACAGAAAACATTGAAGGTAATGAAAGAGAAATTATTTGTCCAAAAATTATTAATTAATTAATACTGGAGTAAATGGAAACTCTGAGTGAAAATCTTAGAGCAGAATATAGCCATAAATCTTCCAGAGAGATGCTTCTGTAGTACACTGCATACCTTACATACTGCATGCTGCAATGGCCACTTACTCTACGTATTTTCTAAAAAAAAGCAGTCCAGTTTACAATGGAAAGCCAAGTCTTCATCTCCTCTTATATCATCTTTCAAAAATGCAGAGACTAAAATTTTCTCTTAGGTAACAGCCGTGGACCCTTGCGGTTCAGCAAATGGCACAGTACTGGTTGCTCACATAGGTATATGTGTAGTTGTCTGGACGTACAGCTTGAAAAGAAGAAAAGCAAGAACATATTGTGATTCTGGCTAAGAATAAGATCCTCCAAGAGTGACACACATTGGATTCCACCCACATACACAGATGAGTATTTTCTAGCTTTCGATAAACATTCAGGAAATAACATCCTGGTGTAATATACCACATGTGCTAACGCTGACGCTTTACTCTGGGGTCATGTTTCTGTCTTATTTCTTTAAAAAAAAAAAAAAAAATCAATCAATCAATCAAAAGAAAACTTCCAAAATAAACCCCACTCTGTATTTGGAACTGAAATGATGTGTATTCTTAGACATTAAAAATCAAAGAATACATATTTGTTTTCAAGTTAACATTAATAAAACTTTGTAAAACATGATAAAGATACCAATAAATAAACTTTCTCTTTTAAAGCTTGTTAGCCAATAGGCAGGTGCTAACCTGAATGTTAGATATGTATGTCTTAACCTTCTCTGATAACAGTATTTTTGCTTTTGACACTTATCTGTACTAAATACAAACTCATACTCTAAGTGATTTTCCTTTTAAAGAGCAATGATGACTGTGAATTGTATGCCACTGGAAGCAATAGCAACCCTTCACAAGCCTGGAGCAGGGTTTCTCAGGCTAGGTTACCTTGATGTTCTGCTATGTCATTCATATCCTAAAAAGTCAAACTACTTCCATCATCAGTTGATTTTTATGTGTCTCTTATGAAAATATGCCCAGGTATTTATCAGAGTAATAACTATGACTACAAGTGCCCCTGAATTTTTTTCAATAGTTGTGATTTTTTTTTTTT
>VYXH01002109.1:76613-102017 GCA_013397275.1 Burhinus bistriatus
TTTTGCAAAGAATCTCAGTACTTACAACTATACAGATTCAGCATTGGCTTCTGTAGGCTTCACTTCTTCACGATATTATATTACCAGGTGCTAGAGCAGAATCTCCTGTGTACTTCAAGTAGTAATAAGAAAAAGTACCTTAAACAGAAGCTCTATGTTGGGAACTACTTAGGACGCACTTATGAATATAAGTTTATTGATATGTTAAAACACTGCTCTTAATTAAGGAACATGAATGCACTAGGAACTTGGCAAATAGAGTACATAGCTATTATACATTACTTTGACAAGATTCTGAAAAAAATTTAAGCAACGATTTTATCATATAATGACATGAATTAGGGTATAAAATATAACAATATTAATAAATAATAGAGCATTTGGATTATATATGGGAGTGATAACACTGAGATCTGAGAGATGGCTTAAGACACCTTTCTCATATTAATTATCATAAGGCCACATGCACAAAATATTTTTTTTTGTGAGATGAGTAATTTTCTGTTGAAATATACAATGTTTTGTCATTAGTCCCAGAACACCCATAAGGAAAAGGAATGTTGTTTCCTCCTTCTGAAAAGAAGCACTAGGAAAAGAAAAAAAGGCAAAGAAAAATTATCTTAGTAGAGGAAAATAAGAATCATACAAGAGTAGTTTTCAATCAGTACAAAACCAGAATTTTATTTCTGTTCACTCTATTCCTTTGGGCTTAATTTTAAAAATCTTGGTTGAGAACCTCATTTTAAACAGTGTATTGAGATATATTTTTTTCAGATATGCAGTACTGAAGAATTCCCAAAATGCACAGTATAATGTAGGGAAATAAAAGCAGAGAAAGATAAGTACAAGAATTGTCTAAGGGAATAATGACACACTATATGAACATTTAAGCTCTGCAGTAGCCTGAAGATCGGCTGTACAGTACCGTAGGTATTCCTGTACATACAGCAGCATGAGACAGGCAGCCATTCATTAGATGTGTGGCGTATTCAATCTTCACTCCAAAGAAGGTTGTTCTTTACATCCTACATGTGGTTATTTGTTACCTTTAAAATGGCTGAACTTGCGTGTGAGATGGTATATCAGCACTGAACCCAGAAACCTCTCCTTATTTTGTAGCATGAGGAAAATATTTCTTGCTGAGAAAAGTAGACCATCCTCTTCAGAAGCAATAATCACTATTGAAGAGGAAATAAACATAGTGGAGGCTGTTGTTTCCTGATAGCTGGGGTGTCTCCAATGTATTCGTAAAATGTTATTTTTGCTATTGCCTGACTTATCTGGGAGGTTCGGTCATAGATTATGTGAGATATTTAAGGAAAGAATCTTAATGAATACCAATAAATTATGTGTGTTCATTGGTCTCACAAATCAAGTGCAGGATTGCTCTTATTGTTTAAGTGCCACAGCACCTCCAGAGCAAGTATCCAGCCCCACCTGGACAATTCAGGCTGAGTCTATTAGGTGTATAGGCTCCTTTTTCGATAAATAGAACTAGACAATCAACAAAGTGTACATGACAAGTAAGGGACTACCTACCTAAAAAGAAAAAAAGGACATACTCATAGTACGAAAGTAAATTACTTTCTTCTTCTATCTGGAACTTTGCTGTATGATTCTGGACTGTATATTAAGGCATCACTGGGCATTTAATTTTCAGACTCCTGAGTTTTTTGTTGTTTTTTCTTTCCTGAATGTAGTATCCAACTGAGCAGTGATCATTCTTTAGAGACTGGCAGTTAGAGGTAGGTTGTCCACAAAATGAGTGACCTAAATTCCTGAAGTGTTTTTGCCTGAGTTTACAGTTTCGGCACTCTCCTAAAAGGTGGTAAATATATTAGCCAAGGCAGGGTTGCCTTTGTTGTGCAGATAATACAGTTAAATAAGATCACACACTTTGATAAGACTTAAATAAAAATCAGGGAAGACAGGTAGTGACTGTGTTTACGCTCAAAATATTACTACCTTATTTTCTGATGAAACTAAGCCATTGTGAACTCAAGAAAAAAAAAAGGCATGAGGCCGGTCAGAGAACAAACTTCTAAACAGATATTCAGGGAGAAAACTAGAGAGGTTTTTTAATATTTTTTATCCAAGGACAGTCTAATAGACAAGCACTACATTGCATACGTCACCTCCCAAAAATCTGTGTGTTTGCTTCCAGAAGTATCTGCTAGTTTAGGGACATAAGAAAAACTGAAGACTACTATCATAACTGTATAGGCCACCAGATTCTTAGACGCATAAGACTTTGGGCAGTCACATACTGATTTAGAGACTATTCAGAAGACAGTGTTGTATGCATTAAGAAAATAGTTGCCAGACAGTAGCAGATATTTTCTTTGATATACTTTATACTTCAGCTATAAAGCTGAGTAGCTATATTCATATCATCAACCCTCCCCAAATAAGAATATAATGATGCCAGATGATAACACCTATTTCTGAAAACTCCAAAGGAGACTTGTAATATTTTTCACCTGCTCAGACACCTACCTGAAATCAGGTGACAAGTGCAGTTGCTGGATAACATCAGAACAGACCAAGAATTTCCCATTGAAGCTAGAGGAGGCCAATAGATTCCCTTTCTGGAACATATTCCCTCTGCTCAAAGTGACCAAGAAGCAGCATGGTCTATCAAAATAATCATGTGTTTGTTTCTGCCTACCTTGGTTTCCTAAGGAAAGCAGTTTTGTGCAATCCTGCTCTGTGCAGGTTTTTTATCTGCCTATCAGTTCTCTCCTAGTAATATTTGATCTTACTAGTTCGAGAGAAATAAGGGAAGCAGAGATAGCAGCATCCTACAGGAAGCCAACAAAGCATGTTGCCTGGGAATTGCATCCTTTGTTTGGTCCTCCAGGCACCAGGTTGCTACATGTTCTGCTTGTCTCACACAGCGGGCAGGAAGATGCAGCCAGATACTAATCAGCTCATGCGTGTTTGCCAGCTAAAGTCTGGATTTCCAAACAAACCATCCCATGACTGACTGCACAGCCAGCAGAATTTCTAAATTGTTAAAGAAAAAGAAAAAAAAAAAAAAAAGAACTGGGAATGGCACAGTGAGGGTGCTTGTGGTAGATATGCAATTTCAGGGTTTGTTATGTCGCTTACAGATTATATGATGATAGGGAGGAAAAAAGTGTATTGCTTCTTTACTGCAGACAAAAAAACCCAAAGAAAATGTGTGTGTTCTGATGTTTACAGAAGTATGTAGCTATTTTCATGATCATGAGGGATGCTAGATATGCACACCTCTATGGAGGATGATCACAAAATGTTCACCAGTAGCAGCTTTGCACAATGACTTGCCTGCGGGTCTCAGCCTTGATTCCTAGAGTGAGTGGTTACTTCACTGATCATCCCTCCCCCAAAAGCCTGGTTCAGGTGTGGTGCCAAAGGAAGGCCACGTCAAAGGAAGGCCACATCACTCTTCAGAGAGTATGTGTAGTGCTGTGCCTCACAGGGAAATCCTGTAGAGGTTCAAAATTGTGCCGGGCACATCTTTAGTTCTAGGGCGGTGCAGAATCAGAAGAAGGGCTTAAAGTTACCTCTTCCTCTTATCTGCTGAGTTGGCTGCAAATTTTGTGCTGTGCGTACTACAAAATCTCATCCCCTGTACTAAGATTTATCAAAACCGTTCATTTGCAAGTTGGAGTCAGGGTTATGATCTAAAGTATTCAAAGACAGTAGTGATACTCAAGGCTATTTAAAATGTTGGGTGCTGACTTGTTTCTTTTAGAATTAGCACAAAAGCATCTTACAGCAGCGTGCAGATGGGGTTAGAGTACCTTGCAGGGAGATATGTCCAGAGGATCTCACCTTTGAACAAAATGAAGGGAAATTGTGCTGTTCAGAGCACAACAGGGGGAGTGATACCAGAAAGGACAGGACAGACTGACTCAAGCGAATAGACAGATGGGTATCAGGCTAACATAAGGCCTAGAATATGCAAGTATTGTTCAGGCAGTCCCAGAGGGTTTACAAAGGCACATTTTTTGACATTGAGGAAGTTAGAGTGAGCTCAGTGACTTATTTTTAATCTTCATTGCCTACATCCTTCTGCCTACGTTGTATTCATATTGTAATTTGAACCAGATAACACCGTTTGGTAAAACAAAGGAAAAAAAAAAACAAAACTAAGTAACAGAAATGAGAGGATTCTGATCACACTGAATATGTAGCCTTGCTATGTGATACAAGTTCACGTGCAGATGTTGGTGTGAGGGGAAGAAAATCAGGAAGATCAAAATAATTACAGTATGGCTGAGAGGCTGAATTTAAGTCTCTAATAAAATAAAACATCGTTGACTGTTGAAGAAAAATGGAAGCTTATAGAAACCATATGAACACATGAGCAAGACAAATAGCGTATGGAGAAGTTGAATTTGAGTAAGAGTAGACAAAGCTTTCAGAAGTTATTCTCTGGTCAAGTAGTAAACAAATACATTACAGTTTGTTGTAAGTTTTAAGATTGATAGAAAAGTGTTTGGTGAGATCCAGACTCAATACATCAAACTTGCAGCCCAAAGGCTATGCAATACCCATAAGTTTCTAACCTGAGAAGAATGGTTGGAAATATTAATGTAACTCTTCAGGCTCTGCTTCCAAACCCAAAATCCTTTCATTAACGAAGTATTTATGGGGTGCTTCAAATATTTTTTTCATTAAAATATTTCTGCATTTAACTCCAAGTGTATTTAAAACATATTTCTGGTGTGAAACAAAAGGACCAACACTATTTTCTGTTACCCTATATTAATTTCACACCCTTGTCATTGTAGATTTGTCCCAATATCTTCACAGGGCCTAGTACTTTTTGTACCAAATAAGTAAAGAATATATGTTTTTCTGCAATAACAAGAAATAAATTTTTTTAATGTGTAATCTCATTTGTGCATACTTCTAAGGTTTGTGTGGATTAATATAGCAATATGTGCATTGAACAAAAACCCCGCTATATAAAACCTACTTCATTTTTTATAGAAATGTTTCTTAATTTGTATCTCAAATTGCAGATATATACTCAACTAGGTTCTGAATGCACTAACCAAGATGTAAATCTAATGCAACTTCATTGAAGTCAGTGGAAATAAACTAAGGTAATATTGCTTATTAGGCAGGCTGAGACGCCTTGGTATTAATACTGCTTAAACTTTTGTGCCCTCCACATACGTCAAGATAGCATGAGGCCTGTTGTGTTTTGTCCTCTTTCCTCCTCTCCTTTTTTTCACTGTGCAGAGAGAAGCAAAATCTGTGTGTTCCTTTCAGATGTCACTCCATATTAAGGACCAGGTCATGCCATCAATTTTTAAACACAACTACCCACTGAGATCAATGCAGAGTACTACTTAAGACTTGACAGTAGGGTGTGACCCTGTAATACCAAGAAATATCTCTTTACTTGACGAAAAGCCTGATTCTAGTCACAACAGCAGTCTACCAGCATTAAACACTGCATTTGTAGCATTGCAGTACTGATATGCTGTATGCTACTCTGTTTCTAAATATGATCATCGCTTATACTGTTTCAGCTATCTAAATTTCATTCTAGTTCCTGTCATACGTAAAAAACTCAACTGCAGCAACACCACAGTCTTAACATTGGGTAAAGAATTACTGACTCTATAGGGCCAGACCAATAACTGCATTACATACACGTGTATCCTTGTGCTATATAGAGTTTTATTGGTCTCTATAGAACAAACAAGGCAGAGGGTAGCTTGCCTCCTGTCCTTTAGTCAGAGCTAGAGGCCCTTATCCTAAAAAGATTCATATGCATCCTTAACCACACAGCAAATAGTCCAACTAGTGCCAATAGGGGTATTCAGCATTCAGAGTACGAAGCAAATGGATAAGGTCTTTGCAGAACTGAAGTCACACCACTTGTTTTCAAAGTTTTACTCTATTCTTTGCAGCTGTCGTGCATCCTGCAGAAACACTAATAGCTTATTAACAGTAGTATTCTCCCTCATATTCTAGCATAAGTGATTTCAGGTGAGGTGAACACTATAGCTGCAACTGTAGCTAGATCATTACAGATAAGCCAGGCAAATCAATCATGCCAGCAACTGTATTCATCCTCTGCATTTTACGAACTCATTTTGGTTTTAGCAAGCCAGTCAAAAGCATTAGTGTACCTAATATCCATTCTACTCTTCTGCCTTGTCTTCGTGCATTTCCACATACACATCATACTGTATACACGTAAAAAATATTTTGATTCTTTTTCCTGGTACACGTATGTCATTGCCTTTCCATGAAAGAACAGATGAAAAACGTTTGCTCAGGTACTGCTTTAACATGGAGGAAAAGAGCAAGGGAACGTACCCCAGGCATGCACTGAAAGCTTCTTCTAGCTCCCATAGTTTAGAAGTACCCTTACAAGTGTGACATTTTCAAAAAGGATTTAAAACCAGCTTTTCCAAGGTGTCTAAAGATTGCATTAAGTGCAAGATGTGATTTTCAAAAGGGCAGAAACAGATGACATGTAACTTCCAAGTTCCTTTCAAAGTAAGGCTGAGTTATTAAATGGTAAAGTCACCTCTAAAATGTGATTTAGGCTGTTAAATCAGGTAATGGTTTTTGAAAAATTTACCTGCCATTAATAGAAGGATAGGGTTCTATGTGAAAGAGGAGATTTTTTGAGATCATTTCATGAGTTCCAGCACTTTTTGACATAAGAAGACTTGGTCAGGCAACTATCATTTTTGCGGAATAAATAATACTTTTTGAATCCTTTTTTGGCAAAATTCAGCCTTGGGATCTTCTTCTTACACCAAAGAATGAGTGAAATCACCTAAAGTTTAGGAACTTTCCTGAAGTTAGTGGGTGTGAAATTCACTGTGAAACACGGGATTAGGAATTTGGGGTCTGCATTATTGTTTTAAGTGTGGAGAATTTTTAAATATCTTCATTTTGATGCAGAGGGCAGTTTGACAGTCAGTATATGTGGGGCATGCATTCCATAAAAACTAAATTCCTCCTGTAGCTAACCTCCAAACCTGGTTTACTATTGCTTTTTAAAAACTGAAGTACTGTTTTTGGTAGAAAATAATTACTTCTGTATCAGATCTAAAATCTTTCTGTTCCAAGTAGTACAAATTCACTCCTTACGTAGTTAAATCCCCTCCTCCTGTGGTAACACTGCAGCAAAGAGCCACATTCCCATTGTAAAAAACATTATGGACAGTCACGGAAAAATATGATATGTGTTCCTATGACCTTAGCCATTTTCATTAAGCCAAGTTAAAACTGCTTCTTTGACCTATCACCTTTGACCTATGACAGTGATTCTTCATAGTAAAAATACTTACAATAAAAAAAATGGGTGGGTTTTTTTTCATTCTATACAAGTCAGTTGTCATGGTTTAACCCCAGCCAGCAACTAGGACCACACAGCTACTCACTCACTCCCCCAACTTTGGATGAGGGAGACAATCGGAAGACTAAAAGTGAAGAAAAACTTGTGGGTTGAGATAGAGACAGATTAATAGGTAGAGCAAAAGCCACGCATGCAAGCAAAGCAAAACAAGGAATTCATTCACTGCTTGCCATCAGCAGGCAGGTGTTCAGCCATCTCCAGAAAAACAGGGCTCCATCATGCATAACAGTTACTTGGGAAGACAGATGCCATCACTCCAAACATCCCCCCTTCCCTTTTCTTCCCCCAGCTTTATGTACTGAGCATGACATCATACGGTATGGAATATTCCTTTGGTTAGTTGAGGTCAATTGTGTCCAGCTGTGTTCCCTCCCAATTTTTTTTGCACCCTCAGCCTACTCGCTGGCAGGGCAGTGTGAGGAGCAGAAAAGGCCTTGGTTGCTTAGACAACAGTGTGCTATCGACAGGCTTTCCCACCCCAAATCCAAAACACAGCACCATACCAGCTGTTAGTAAGAAAGTTAACTCTATCCCAACTGAGACCATGACAACAGTAAAAATTTATTCCATGTGTCCTGGTTTCAACTAGGATAGAGTTAATCTTCTTCCAAGTAGCTGCTGTGTGATTTAATATGATGTCGTGGTTTGAGCCAGATTGGCCCAATCAGGCAGAACAACAGATGCTCTCTCTCCTGCTCTGCTTCCGAAGGGAGGCNAAACCCAGGACGTGTGAGAATAAGGTTGATAAAACAAATTGTTTTAGGATTGCTAAGTAATGCTTATATTAAGTCAAGGGCTTTTTCAGCTTCCCATAGAAGTTGAGAGGGAGCACAGACAGGACAAGCTGGCCAAAGGAATATTCCATACCATAGACGTCTCGCTCAGTATATAAATGGGTGTTGGCCAGGGGGCAGGAAACCGTGATCACTGCTTGAGACAGGCTGGGCAATTGATAATCCGATGGTGAGTAGTTGAATTGCATCACTCATTTTGTATATTCTTTTACCATTATTTATTTATTTATTTATTTATTTATTTATTTATTTCCCTCTACCATTACTGTTTTATTAAACTGTTTTTATCTCAATCCACGAGTTTCTTCCTTTTTCTCCCTCTTCTCCCTGTCCTACTGGGGTAGGGGGGAAGTGAGTGAACAGCTGCATGGATGTAGTTGCCAGCTGGGGTTAAACCACATCACCATGTATGACGGCATTTCTGAAGCCAGCTGGTTGAGGGGAAAAATATTTATTTTATTGTCATAGACAGAGCTTGGACCTGCCCTGATTTCCCTGGATGCAAAATAAAGGTTTTTACAAAGTACCACAAGTGTTGCTATCTTTAATGTGACATAAATTGAGGCATATACATAGGAATCATTGGAGAATTCATTCAGCCTCTGAGGCATATTTTGGATGTTCCATTTATAATCCTGAAAATGACAAACATACCAACAGAAGGATATAAATAACACTATAGTAGAAGCTTATGGAAGAGATTATGCCAGCCGGCTTTCCGTACAACACTATATCAGCTTTACTTTCTACTTCGTAGCAGAACTCCATTTTGTAAAATATAAGAGAGATCATATCTTCTCTATTGCCTGTGACACTACTAAATACTTCCATCAGTTACTGTTAATGCACTGAAAGTTACTTAAATTACATATCAAGGTCAGAGCTCCGTGATACCACCTAGTACACACCACAATTGCGTAGTTTGGCTTTTTAAAGCTGCAAATGCTGCAGGACCCAGACACCCGTAATTTACTGTGACATGGAATTAGATGAGGTGCAATCTGACACCATGAAAATACCAACTTGTGATACCGTGCTCTGGCTTCTGAGGCCACACAAACATGCAACAAGGGAACTGTCTGTAGAATTAAGCCTAAAGCAGATCATTTGCATAGTAAAGGCACTTCAAAGGAAGACCAAAACCTTCTTTCATTTTATTGTTATTTGTGATATTGAACATCATCCATCTATTTGTAAATGCATTCATCTATGGTATTGCCACTGAAAGTGTGTGATCTCAGCTGAATTCTGTTTTAACCATAATCCCATATTAACATTTCCCTTTATTCCCCTGGCAGCAGAACTGATGTACGGTGGCAGCTACTGTCAAAAGTTTGTAAGGGTAAACATACAAATGCTGAGAGGAAAGGAAACTATGGGGATTTTCTTTTCCACTCTTAAATGCACTTGCTACAGAAAACCAGACATCTGGAGCATCAATAGTAACAAGCAGTCCAAAGGTGGCTGAACTGGTGTAGGGCAATGTAGATAGCAAATCTGTGCATTAATAGAGAAGATTAAATGTATCCTGTTAGCAGGCTTTCAACAGTCAGGGTTATGCTGAATAAACACTGACGGCTAAATTTTCTGTAAAATGGTGATCTTGAGAAATTACATCAGCAGGGTAGATATTTGAACCACTCTGCGGCTGCTTGGTTTAGCTGGGATCTTCATTGACATCATTTGAGTCAGAGGCAATGTTTTAACTCTGCTGCTGCTGATTATAAGCAGACCAGCAAACATGAAAAACATATAGTGATAATAGAATTCTAGTTTTCAGCAGAAGCAGATAACTTTGATTACCCTCTCTTGCTTTTGCTTACAACAGGGATAGCATACCACAGAAAAAAAACCAAAAAAACAAACTTTCCCATGCTGAGAAGTGCAGGTATTTTGAAGGCTGAAATTTCTTTCTTTTATAAAAAGCACATTCTTGAATTCTTGCCTTGTTAAAGTGCTGAGAAAAGACTCCACTTTTCTGGAAAGAAAAATAGGACACTGATGTTCTTGGTTCTCTCTGAACTTTGTGAAGAAGAATCTTACAAAGATGTTACCAGAGCTCTTTTTTCTTATCATTGCTTTTTCCTAGGATGTGAATTAAATAATTATCTCAGCTTCTGGCCCATGTAATAATGTCACCTGCTACGTTTATTCTCTCTGGCTGCAATGTGTTTGGAGAATATCTCAAATGCGCACAGCAGTCAGAGAACCTTGCTGCGCTAAGAAATTATATCTGTACATTTAAAATTGCTGCTGCTGTACTTAAAATTGTTCAAGTGCTGGCATAGACAAAAGAAAACTGTTTTCAGAAAGATTCACTTATGTGTGAATTAGACTTGATGGGAGCAAGTCCTCCCAAAATGCCTTTAGCTATCAACACTATCACATAATCCATCTTTAGAACTAATGAGAAACTAATGTTAGCAAGATAAACACCATTTTTAGTCTAACTGCGTGGTAGCCTGCAGTTGAGGGCTTGTACAGTGGTGGCTACCATGAACACCACTGCCAGTAATGGGTAAAAGAAACTCAACTCAGTAGAAATACCTGTAATGTATAAAAATGGAGCATTAGTATGTACTTTTGAGGAGTCAGAAACTTCATAGACTTCAGAAGAGCACTTACACACACATACGTAAAATCCCTTTGAAACCATCAAGTCTACTCATACAAGTAATTGCTCAAAGGTGAGTAAAGGATCATGTCATTGCCCTTTGGGACCAGCTTTCACGAAAGGTTTACTGAGTATTTCAATAACATTAACATCTACAGTGTGTGAAAAGCTTTGAATATGAGCTTACTTCAATTGCCCAGAGGTTTTTAGACTTACCCATGCTGCATAGCTAGACATTCCCCTCTCCTTCTTGCTTCTTATCTTCTACTCCTTTTTCCTGCCATATGCCACTAATGTAATCAGAGGCCATTAGGGCAACTCACTCCCAGGCTCAGATATTGGAAAGTATAGTAAATGATCAAAGCTCAGGGTCAGTGTGAGCACCTGGTTGGCTTTGATCACCATCATTAGTTATGACAAGCAGAAATCCCCCTTGTCCTCTCAGAAAAGTGTTCACGCTGGTGGTGCATTTATTTTGGTCTCATACTGAGTATAAAAGTAGACTTGTGATTAAAACCTGCAGCATTCTGCTGGAAAGCAAAACTGCCTCAAAGTGATGAGGATGAAGTGCATGTACCTTAAAAATGAAAAATATAGTGTGATGCTTTTAGTCCACAACGTCCTTGCCAAAAAACCTGTCCAGAACAAATACATGTAGCTGTCTGATAGAAGGATAAAATGCAAGAGCTTTAAACAGAAAGAAAATAGACAGCTCACAGTCATTTTTTCAATCCTGTTGTCCTGTTAGATCATAATTCCTTTTGTGGCTAGAAACATCTTCTCATATTCTATCTTCTTTTCATAAGTGTGAAAATAAAGTAATACTCCATTACAGACTGATTTTTCAAATGGTGAATTTGATTCACCTGTGATACGCTGGTGGATTCCCTGCAGACTGAGCATTTAGTTTTCTTCCAAACATATTTCAAAATTCTGGTTATCCTGTGTGTTTTATATGCGAGTGTCTGCACTTGTTTAGATTCCAAGCATTTTCGTTTTAATGTAGTCTTGTATCAATTATTTCCATAGGTGAATTAATACTGCATGAGGAAAGCAGAAATTATTGAACAGTTTTACTTTGTCTGCCTTTTAATTTTAATTTACTTTTTCTTGTTCTGTGTTATCAAAAGAGTTGGGACAGAAGTGCCCTATAGTTTTTAACATTTCACTTGCTCATTTGAATTTTCTTCCTTTGATTGTAATTTATTTTCCTCTCTCTAATGTTTTATGTTCCAAATTCAATTGTATGCAATTGTATGAAAATAACAAATGGCGTGGAAATCAGGAATAGTAGATAATAAGAGGAAAAATCACAACAAGCCTAGGTGGTAAATTATCCATGAACAATAAAAAAACCCTGGACTGTTCTGGTCTAGTGATTTTCTATCTGTTGTCTGATATTCTGTGGAATATTTACATGATTCTGGAAACCCACTAAATAGATGTTCTGAATTACTCTTTGCAAGAATCTTCCTCTCTACCCCTCTCTCCGTCCTCCCTTCTCTCTCTGCCTTTATACACACACAGACACAAACGCAAGTATGTGTAATAGCAGAAAAAACTTAGCCTCCAGACTTTAACGTTTCCAAAGCAGCTACTCTTTGTAGTTAGGCATGTTGTTGTTGTATTCCAAAATACAATTTCAAATGTTTTAGGAGGGAACTGTTCACCAATATGTTAGTTTCATTAAGAGTTTGTCACACCTATGAACAATGATGTTTAACTGCACTTCCTGCTAACAACAGTCTTAAATGTCCACACGGCTGTTGTCCAGCTCTGAAGGTCAGAGTTTGAAATTTAGACTCCTAAGCATTCTCTAGTCACCTCCACATTACATTACACACAACCATCTTGGTGTGAATTAGCAACGGCAGGCCAGTGCAAACAGCCTGCTCAACCTGCCTTCACACAGTCCATTTGTCCTTTGGAGTTCAGTCCTGCTAGGATTGTGTTGATATTTCCTCTTCATACTCTATCTCCATACCGTACTTAGAAAGATACTGTTTGAGCTTCTTCCAGTGATGATCAGCTGTTCTTTCCTCTTTGTTCTTCCCATGGTAAGTTACAAGCATCTACTCCCTTCTTGCTAACTCACTTTCCCTAAATCCTTCAAGAAACATGATGTCCTGTTTGGAAACTCAGCAGTTCTGGTTTTGTCTGAGTTGACTCCTGAAAAAAAAATAGATGGAGGAGTATCTGGGTCAGAAAAAAAATCCCAAAAGAACCTTACATGTAAACTTTGTGAGATAACAGACATTTGTTTGAACTGAATAGAGTGTTATGTTAAATATATAAAAGTTTTATAACTTTTGGATTTGTAAGAGATAATTTGAATGATGCTATCTATTTCTGATTTAGCTGATGTATTGTGATATGCAACATGACAGAAAGTACCAGGCAGTAAATAGATTTGAATTTAGGAACCTTTATAATAACTTAGAGAGAGATTAGTAGCCTTTATAGATTATCTTAGGCAGTAAGAGGGCTAAGGGTACTTATTTCTGAATAAATTCCAGCTTTCTCTTGTGCAATAAATATCACTTTCATCTAGAATATACAACTCACTTTAGTTCCTCAGAAACTCACTTTCCTGTCATAGTGTTTAACTCACCACGTTTCTTGGATGATCTTTGATAGTTATTTGTATCATAGTGCCACCAAATACAATGCAGACACTGCACAAACACATGGTAAGACCACCCTAGATGAACACAGCCTAAATGGAAAAAACATATTAAATATCAATGGGGAAGCAAACGCAACTTGCTCACAAGCATTCCGCAGTGCAGATGTAGAGGTAGAGCTGAAACCAGAATCCAGCTCCGCTGCCCCCTACATCATTGCATTTATGTTCAATCCCACCATCTACCAGAGTAAGCTGCACTGCAGGCATTGCCAAAGTTGGTCATATATTTGGGAACACTGTAGGTGGTCTGAATTTGTTAAAAGAGCAGTCTAGATTTTTAATAGGCATGCATAGTATAAATTGGTGTTCCTTGTTCTCATAAATGACCATGCATTTGCCAAACTGCTCTGAAACAGAGCTGGAGATAAATTGTCTGTTTTTTACAAACTGATCTGCTGCCACTTTAAGCTACACTTCTTTTTTTCATTCTATGTTGGTTGAGATCTCATTTAGTTGCAACAACATGAGGCTAATGCCACAGACATATGGATGTTTAGGGCAGCATGTTATTGACAAATTCTCTAGACTGATGATTTATTATGTACATCAATGGACAACACTTGTTCTGTCTATGAAGCCTGCTTTCTCAACTCTGCTCATCTGGGAGAGACATGCTGTGCACAAATGGATACATGGTTTGTTTTATCCAGTTGAGCCTTCTACAGAGTCATGTATTTTATTCTGATTTATGTCTGTTTTAACCCCTTCAGTCTGTTCTTTGACCTGCAGGTATGTCATTCCAAACAAAATTGCACTTAAATACATAAGTGATCCTCAAGGAGAAGGGGAATACAAGGGACAAGAACTATTCCTTAAACAGTATGCTTGTTGAGAAATTGAAAACATTGCTTGAAAACGACATGTTGAGCCCTGTTAGTGGCATTTTTAACGCAGATGAACACTGGTGACTTCAGAGGGGCTGACTATGTAACTGCACACCAAGTGGCTCACCAGAACTTGCCCTGCTGATGCTACAAAAGTCAGATCTGCTGAATTCAGTAAGACCAGATCCCAGTCTGTTAAACATGTAAAGGCTCACAAAGCTGTATACTGCTGACATGCTGAACAGTGTTTTCCAGGAAGACTGGTATTTATCATCGCCCCCCAAAAATTCAGGTTCATCAGAGGCTATATGTCTTGAATGCCCAGAACACAAGCCACACTGTCATTGCCTGGAAAGAATAAACTAATACTGTGATAGCGGCTGAAACAGATGTACTATACAGGTGCTCTAGCTAAAAGTGAAATGCTTCATTCATTTTTTATAATGTATTTATTTTGGGAACTATCAAAATTTTCTTTCTTTTCTTCTATAGCTATTTCTTTCTATTTTTCAGTGGAAAAGAGTAAGAATCTTGAGTGACATGAGATCAGATGCAGAAAGTCCTCAGGGATACTTCTTGTGAAGTCTTCTGAAATCATATGCTGGCAAGTACAAGAGATACCTCACTGCATAAGCAGGAGTGAAGTTACCCTTACTGCAAGCATAATTTAAAACATTGAATTGCTTACCTTGACAGCTGTCATTATGAATAATTAAATAATATAATTACAGACTTCTCAGGTTGCACTGCACAACACTGCTTACAGTACAACCTTTTAGGTAAGTCCATAGTCCGTAGCATAGTCTTGGCTGGATTTCTTATGTATGGTCTTGCCCAATTTGACATCCACATGATTCTTCATGTGCAAAGCAGGGCGCTCTTTTTTTTCAGTTTTGACGTTGTGCACATTTGCGGATCTGAAGATAAAAACTTTGGCTTCGGCTAGAAGCTACCTATTTTGGAACTGGGACATGAGGCAAATCCACCAGTGCATTGCAAAGCTTCCAGCCTCCCCCAGGATTCCTCCTGGGATACGTCCTGGGATGATTCTTGCAATCAACACGGTGAAAATGAGAGACTGTTGCTGTATCTTAACACAAAGAGTAAAGGAATGTCTTTCCAGAAATATATGGGTAAGTACAGGAAATAGTGAGGTCACAGCATACCTTATATCTGCAAATCAGAAACATGATTAAAATCTTAAGGTTCAGGATTTCTTTATTCTGATTGCAATCCTAGTAATTCCAAAAACAGGAGATTATTTTTTGAAGTCATCTTTACAAGGCATCTTTAATTGCAAAGGTCTTACTTTCAGATTTTTGGGGATGCTTTCACCATTAATGTATTTTCTGCTCTGTCTGTGTCTTTAGTAATCTATGGAATGAAAACAAGTGACTCATCAAAAAAAACCAATATTCAGTTCAAAGTGTTTTAGCACCAGAAGTTTCTAGATTTTTAAAAACTTTCTATTATCTCCATTCTTGTTTCTGTAATAGCAGATCATGTGAAAAATATAATTTTTACTGGCAGTTCAAAGCTCTCACCTTGCAACTGAAACAGTTGCCTCGTCAGATGAACAAAGGAGGTTTGAATTTATCTACAAATTCAATCATCAATGTCCAATCTGTGATTTACCTCAAGCACTCTCTTATGGAGGGATTTATGCTATGTAACTTTGGAAAGTAGGATATCCAGGACTATCACCAGTTTTGTATATCTAAGCTAGTCTTTACATTGGGAATCACCGTGTTCTAAAAATGTGAAATGAATCAATCTTTAGTGGATCCTTTTCCCCTACATTGACAGTACGCAGAACTCGTAGCTTGGTCTAGTTGCTGACTTTTAGATTACTTGAAATAAATTAAATGTGCCCAGCCCTAAAAAGCCATCTCTGGGACTTTGCAAGAGAATCGGAAAAAGATCTGATTACATGACCAGGACCCAGAGATTATCATGACAATATCTTTCTGTTATTTTTGTGACAACTATTGTATGAAAGTTATGAAGTGACAGAAATAGAGGTCATTCTGTCAGAATCTTAAAATGTACAAACTGAAAGCCCTATTTGTTGTTCTTTTTAGCTGTCATTTTAGGACCAGCTCACTTTACAGTGCATTACTCTTTTTATGAGAAGGTGTCAGCTGCAAAAGGTGGTCTAAGATAGATACCAGTGCTTGTACTTTAGAGGATATTGGAGACATGCATACATATGAACACACATATATATGTACATATGTGTGTATTTATATATGAAATTAATATACAGATGGAAGATACGAGTTACAAAATAGTATACAGATTTCAGTTTTCACCCATATTTCAATATATAGTTTTCCGTAATGAGTTTATAAACTTCTGATGCAATCAGTGGTTTGAATGAAACCCTTGACTTCCACAAAAGCAGGAGACAAAAAACACATGATAACTGAATACTGAATGAGTTATGGATGTTGTTCCCCCACAATAAAATTTATGTTCAGTATCTTGTTCAAATCTATTATGCCTTCCACACGTAAAAACGATTTTACAAAATCATTTTCCCCTTTTTAAATTGGTTATATCTGTGCAACACAACAGAAAGGAGGTTTTATCACATACCAGAAGTCTGAATTTAAACTGAAATACTTTTTAAAAAACTTAATGATAAATTGTCTCTTTTCAGAGAATGACCTTACTGTTTCTTACTAATTTTTTCACAATTTTATAGTAAATTAATTTTGATCTTAGTAAATGCAAATGATTCTAACTAGTTTTATAAAAAAATCACGTTTTCATTTGTTTTAGCATTCTATCTGTATTTGATATTTCATCTTTCCAGATTTCACCTGAAAATTTTGGATGACTGAAAAATTGACCCTGTGAAAGCTGATCAGTGCTTTCTGGTTGGTTCTGTATTAATAAGATATTCTGCTTCCTAAGAAAATATTTATAAAGACACAGTGATTTGCATGCATTGATATATAATTTTTTTTTGAGAGGCATGCCTAATGTGTATAATTTTTGTATTTAAAGGCATAAAATTTTGAAAAGGACTAATTATATCCTGCATTATCTCTTGATGACAGAGTATCAACAATCTATTTTAAGTGACAAGCAATTTGTAGAAGCAGCTTTGCCGCTTCTAAATGTCAGTTAAAAATAAAATCAATTTCTTTTAGATTATGGATTTCAGGAAGGCATGAAGGATTGGTGCTAAGAACCACTGAAAGAATAACTAGACATTTGAAGCTATGCAAAAAATAAATTTGAAAATGTTCAGGTACAGTGAGTTCTATTAAAAGCTCAGTAAATGTTACTTCAAAATGGCACTGCAGCACGTCCTTTTTGAGGCAGTGGACAATAACAGACCCTGCCGATCCGTGGAGTATTGGATATTGAATATTTAATGATGCTCACTGTATTATTCTGTTCTTATTATCCATTCAGCAGCTATTGGTAGAGACCTTGATATCTCAGCACATTCTTGTTTTTCTACTCAACATTTCCTACATTAGAAATTTTCTGTCCCAGAGTAATTTGTGTAATATTAGATCAACTATTTTCACTTATTAACCAGATCAGCAGGCAAACCTGCCCAACAACAAAGACATGTTTTGTGTATCTTAATGTTTGTCTATTTATCTCAGACTAAAAAAATTTTTGGAAATTATGTGGTTTTATTCATAATAAAAGCATAAGCACTCCATGCTTATGTCTTGGATACCTTGTAGCATTTAAGATGGCTGTAGATGCTAATATTTGGACAACTGAACTGCTCTCTTAGTTTTCTTAGAAAAACTTAACATCCACTGATAAACTATAATGCACAAAACAAGTTTTAACAAATTATTTCTGAATCTTTCTAATACTTCGTGACTTATCCTTATTTATTCAGCTATGCGTATAATGTAAGATAAGTAGACATATCATCCATAATATTTCTAAAGCACCATAAAACTGTGAGTGAAATCCATTTTTGTAATAGAGACACGTGCACTTTTGGGGTGAATAATTAATTATAAGATAAACTTTCATCACATCCTTCACAATGAGGCTGGTTTCATTTGACTCTGTGGTGAGTACAACTGCCTTGATGGCATACAGAGAGTACACATTCTGACACCCAGAGTTCAAAGGTAGTTGCAAACCCAGCATTCCTCCCCAACTGCTTTAAATATGTACTTTAAAAGAAACATGGCCTAATGAATAAAAAGGTGCAAACAAAGTCTAAAGAAGACTTTTAAAAAGTCTCCAGACAGCCAGAAGGCATGGTCCTAGTTCTAGACGATCATATCTGATAGCAGTGTGAATCTGAGGACCTTAAACACTGGATTTTTTCCATCCTGTGTCATTACATACCTAGAGCCTTCGGATACCTTTGTCATAGTTCATTGTCATAAAAAACCTTTAGCAATCATTAACACATATTATTTGAGTGTTTGGCCTTATTTGAAAATCATTCTTTCCATTTTGCAGACCTGCTACGTAGGTAACATCATGCAGCAAATCTGTGTTAGAGTTATCTCTAATCCAGTCACAGACTTGTACTGTAAAGCATCTAATTCAGGCCTTTGCCATTACTTACTGCCATTGCTGTCTTGATTGGGTTTTCCTAGAGCATACATGTTCTCCCCTTCCAATTAAAACTCTGGACATTTTAGTATCTTTTTTTAAGTGGATTATCAATCCTTGAGATTCCACCGGTAATTCACCTTCATTCATCACATGAACTGGAAGTGACTTCTAATTTTTCAGTTCTGCCTCTTCTTCCTTCCTTCCTTCTGACTCTTATCACGCTACTGACTATTTCTCAATGATTTTAGCCTTATGCCCTTGTTCCACAATCATTGTATCTTCTTCTAAGCAGTCCTTTCTTGTTAGGAAAATTTCCTTAATTGATGGAGTCAATTTTTTCTCCTCTGTATATCTTCATTACAGTAATTTTTTTCTTTACTTGCAAGATACCAACCACTTAAAACTCACTTTAAAGGTAACTTCAGTAGTCATCAAGCAGCTAACCATATGACCCCAGGATCTTATTTTAATAAAAATTTTCATTTTCCTTTGAATTTACCTTCTTTCTTCCAACCATGCAGCAACCTTATCTAGACAAGCAGGATCTTTATTTTGGCACATCTAGCAACTGGTATGATACAGACCCACTCAAGACTGAGGTCTCTTTGCAGTGTAAAAGAACAAGCATAACAAAAAAGAAAAAAAAAGAAAGAATCCTCAGCCACTCACTTTCAAGCATCCATTAAGAATAAGGTACATCAGAAAACAGAATGGTTGGTAATGTAACACTATTTATTTCAGTGAAACAAATATTCTTGTCCCATATTTATGAGAAGTTAAAATACCCCTTGTTCTGAACCATATGATAATAAAATAAAGTACCAGTTATAAAAATAAAAAAGGAAAAAGTTAAAGTAATGAGTTCATAATTTGAACTGTAATAAAGTTGAGCAACTTCACTCAGTTCAGGTCAGGTAACTGGCTGAAGAAATACAAATATATGTAATGTTTGGCTTCATAAGCTTTTATTGCTGAAACAAGATTCAAACTAAAATTATAAGCAATAACCCTAATTAAGAATAAGTGTAAATTTATTATAATCTGTTAACTTTACCTGTATATCTAATATAGATTATTTTTGTCTGTATTATTCACCTGTGCTCAATTAAAATGGGTCTCTAAGACACCAGGAAGGATGAAATATTTTCTAGAGATGACTGTCTTTCTTCATCAACTAGAGATAGAGGGGGTTCTACATGATGAACTTAAACTAGACACGTAATTTTTATATAACTAATGGTAGAGACAAAATCTATCTCATAAATAATTAAAGAGTCAGAATAAGGGGTTTTTTTTTCCATTTGTTCTTAATACGTTATAAAAAATTGTAAAGATCAGTTACTTTTTCTCACAATTAAATTTTATGTACCTATGCAGTGTTTTAATATTATATCACAGTATTCTATTTATTTTGCATCTTAAGACTAATGGTTGGAAATACTGTCACCACTTTTTTAGGATAGGGGATAACAGAATTTTATACATAAATGGTAAATACAGATACTCAGCTGTTATTTAGGGCTAGCTTTTGATTGTACGAACATATCAGTATGCAAGTATTGGCCAATTCTTTATGCCTATGCTATTTAGGCATCACTGATCTTTTGAAATAATCAGCCCCTGCCAATTTTCATAGCTGTTAAGTGGATTCAGGCACCTACACTCCACTCTTTCCCCTTGTATGTAACTCCTCGATACTTTAGTTACTTATTGTACTTTAAGATAGTTACACAAATCTGCTTTGGGAACCAGTTTGATAGGAAGGACTTGAATTCAGAAAAAAATTACTGAATGGCATTAGCCAAATTCAAAAGGAAGGAAAAATCTAAAAAAAAAATTATGAAATAAGAGATTTCATTTGTGGGACAGGTTCATAAAGGGCCAAAGTTTTATTCATATGACTGATGAGAAGAAAGCAATATCACATCTAATGCACAGCAACTATAATGATGTTTCTCAGTGTTTTACCAGAAGCAAATTGTGAAAAACAATGGCACAAAAGCCCGCTGGAGGCCAGTCATTAGTGGTGTATCACAGGGCTCAATACTAGGGCAAATTCTGTTTAACATCTGCATTAATTACTTGGACAAGTGACAGAGTGAACCCTCAGAAGGTTTGCAGAATTTTCAAAATGCCTAGGAGTTGCTGATACACCAGAGGGTTGTGTTGCCATTCAGGGAGACTTGGGCAGGCTGGAAAAATGGGCTGAAAGGAGGCTCATGAAGCTCTACAAGGGGAAATGCAAAGTCCTGCACGTGGGGAGGGATAACACCAGGCAGAGGGGGAAAGCAGCTTGGCAGAGAAGGACCTTGGGGCTCTGGTGGTTACAAGTGGGAAATGAGCCAGCAATGTGCCCTCACAGCAAAGGTGGCCAACAGCAGCCTGGATTACATTAGAAAAAGCATTGTCAGCAGGTCAACAAAGTGATCTTTCCCCTCTACTCACCCCTTGTGAGACACATCTGGAGTGCAGGGTCCAGTTCTGAGCTCCCTGGTACAAGAGAAGGGATGTAGTGGAGAGTCCAGCAAAGGGCCACAAAGATGATTAATGGATCAGAGCATCTTTTGCATGAGGAAGGGCTATGAAAACGAGCATGGTTCAGCATGGAAAAGAAAAGGCCCAGGAGGTCAATATACATGAAGTCCTGACGAGAGCAAATGATGGTGCCCACTGTCAGGGCAAGCAACAATGCATAAAAATTAAAAACCAGAAAATTCCATCTGAACGTTAGAAAACACTGCTTTACTATGAGGGTGGTCAAACACTGGAAAAGGTTTTCCAGAGAGGCTGTGGAGCCTCCATCCTTGGAGATATTCAAAACATGACTGGGCACAGTCAAAGGTAACCTGCTGTAGGTGACCCTGTTTGAGCAGGGGGTTTAGACTAGATGACCTCAAGATGTCCCATCCAACTTTAAACATTCTGAGAAATAGGGCTTTATACCTTTCTGAAAAAAATTCTGCTGTGCCACAAACATGTCATTAGCCAGGACTGTTTTATAATCTGAAAGTTGTCAATTGCCATATTTGGATCTTTAAATATGTATTTTAACCATTCCTTTTAAACTAATGTAAAATATTATAGGATTCTTATATGTGATTTCCAAACTTGAATTTTAAAAGATACCCAGAACAACTGATAAAATTAAAAACAAGTCCATAAGTTATTTAAGAGAGCAAATAAAAAGATTATTCTTAATGCTGAAACAAAACCAAATTTGAAATAGCAAAGTCCTTTTATGGAAATCTATTTTTTAATGCTCTCAATGCCAAAATTCAATTTTGTTTCAAGGAAGCAGACTTCTAAAGGAGGCTTTCTTAAGTAATTTCCCCATCTCTGATTTGAAATACAGAATTATTTTGCTTTTTTGGGTGGTGAAGTGAAGGAAATTAAAATTAAAAAAATATTAAAAAGTTTATTCTGTGGTGCATAAATTCTGCAGAAGAACTGATAACATTGAAAGGCTTATAGAATACCTCAGCTGTACAGTTGAGGAATTCAACTTTATGAATAAGATTTATTGCACTCAGCCTTTTTCTATGATGTTTAAAGTATTCTTCCTCATTTCTTCATCCAAGAAAAAACTAGAAATAGAAAACAAAATACTGATTCTTCTGAAATGAGAGACAAAACACTCTACAGAGGTAGGATTTCTCCTAGAGGTTATCACTTCCAGTTTGATTAGCTCCAGCTATTCCATGAATTCTGCTTAGAAGTGGGAGGCTTTCAGGCCACTTTCACCCTAGGCATAGATCCACTGAAACTTGGGAAGTTGTATGAGGAATATGCTGTGTATATTCTTTGAGAAAGGGAGAAGAATGTTAATATGGAGATTTTAACAAACCTATATATCCAGATGACTTTCTGCAGCATTTAAAAATGAGGAAAATTTTCTATAAGTTTAATAAGACATTAGGTCACCTGAACTGGAAGTATACACTGGCAAAAAAGCTCTTGCCAGACAACATTGAGAATATACTGAACTATATGTATATGAACTATATGTAACCGGGGGGGAGGACAGGACACGGTGGAGTTGTTTGGTTTGTTGGGGTTTTTAATAGACTTCGCTTCCTTTACGGATGAAGCCTTTTGACTTTTAAAAAACTCACAAATTTGCATACAATTATTCCTGTCATCTCATGTTAGGGTTGAAATGTGACACACATATACATATACACACCTGGTTATTTGACTCTCATTTGCTATATGCAAAATTTAAACTGAAATCCAGCATATATACTTTATACTAGTCTATCTTACTGTTTCTACACGGTGCTGTGCAGTTGCTCAAAAAACTCACAGAAAAAGGCTTAATCTCATATGTTTCACACTTAATATAGAAATCTTAATTCATCCCTTCTCAAAGATCTCTAAGGAAATGAGCAGTAAGGATAAACAGCACAATGCTTATCATGGGCTAACTTCTGGGATATTTGTTACAGGCATTTTCTTATTAATACCATTTGTATTTTAACTAAATAGACTAGGTATTGGTTTTCCGAACTGTCCTTAAAGCATTAATTAAAGGAACTTTTCAGTACATTTTGAAATGAAGACATTGATTTTGCCTTCATAATAATGAAGAGATAAAATTTTTTCTCTTTCACAATCCAGGGAGACAACTCAGTTGAAAGATTTTTAAAGGCAGTGTAAGGTTGTTTTTTGACAATTTCTAGTACATTTTTTAAAGCCGATGAATTTTAGTAACTGGGAAAAATAAATATGCAATAAAAAAATTGTTATTTTTAATATTTTGGATATCTTTAAAGACAGCAATGAAGAAACTGTGTTTCTACCCAACCAGTTAAAATTATAAACAGCGTCTGGTTTTATGTACTGAGAAGCATAAAGAGTAGAAGTTATGATCATAAGAGTAAATGTACAATTCTGCAGTTTCTTTTAAAAAGCTTGGATGATTTCCACTTCTGTTTCTTATGTTGTTTCTCTATATTGTTACACTGGTATATTTGGTGGGCTCACAGCAAAAGTAAGGATTGTTAATAATTGGGGAAAATGTTTGAAGACATAAAACTTATTCTTGCCACTGTTTGCAAAGTCTGCACAGCTCTATTTCAGTTTGTTCCAACTGTAAACTGAAGGTAGTTCTAAGGACCCTTAATAACAACACAAAAGCTTCAGATGATGAACAGTCTACCGTGGTCATAAGAAAACTGCTCTGAAGATTTATTAGACTTATAACATTTATTGTTAACAGTTGTCACCTTATTTGCAGACTAAATCTGTTTCCTCTTCCAGGATTAGGACTTGTTCTTGCCTTCTACCCATCTACCTTTACAAACTGTCTTCTCACTATTTCCTTGCTGCCCATGAATTTACTTTTAAACCTTGTCTTTTATAAAATCAATTGCTTAAAATAAGATGAAAATAAAACAAAAGATAATCACATTTTTAATTGCAGTAACATTTTCCCAAACCTAGATCCTGTCAAAAGGTACTAAAACACTTAAATTAATAAAACATTTCAAAACAACTTTAACATAAAGTCACTGCGTATCCATTACGCATAAGACACATTGATTTTGTGCTGTCACATTTTATTTAAAGAAAATGTCCACACAATTTTAGCGTGTAATGCTTTTATGTTCTGCATGTTACCCCCCGCCCCGCCAAACTATTAAGAAATACAATATGAAGTGCTTTACTTCTCCTTTCCCAAGAAACCGTAAAGTCATGCAATTAGAATGTAATTGGCCTAAGGTGAGGGTCTTGCAAGCGGATCTGAATTATGTCATCAAGACTCCACAGGCAGAGAACACTTAGCAAAATGATGGCTGGAATATATTGTAGGCTTTAATAAGAGGGACAAGGTTTTCAGGAACTCTACCATGTAATTACCCAAAGCAGGAGGTGATATCATGCATGTCAAATATGAAAATTATGATCTCAGAAGAGGTAAAAAGGTGTTTACATAGAAGAAAACAAGAGGTAGGTAGATCTAAAAATACCAGATGCATTTCACGTGTTGTCACAGACGTCTTAAAATATACATGAAGCACAGGTATAACACTACACAACAGGGGCAGATGAGAATACTTTGTAAAGCAACGTAACTCTCCTTAATTGCATTTTATTTTGGAGTTGTGATTGCAAGTAAAGGAATCTTGACCTCAAACTTGGTAGATCACAGCTGATACTGTTGCATGGTTTTTGACCATATTTGAAGTGAATTGGGTAAGGGTTATGGAGGTGTTCACAAGAGTTCAAAAAAATTTAAACACGTTTTTGGCACTTCATAGGGAAAAGGGTAAAGAAATCATACCTAATTTATTCTGTTCCTTTAGCTGAGTATTAGGGTAAAGGGAAAAAGTTTATATGATTCTTCTCTAATTTTAAAGCACAATAAGATTTAAAATGGAATGTCTCATTGGCTCTAAAATAGGTTATATAGAACATTCAAGGACTGACAAGATTTAGAGGTTAAACTGTTGATAATATTATAGAACGACTTCAGCATCAATTACTCCTGCTTATAGAGGGCTTGTTTTGTAGTCTCCAATGTGTGAGCAGAGAGATGAAAGAACAGTTAG
>VYXH01002109.1:102091-114230 GCA_013397275.1 Burhinus bistriatus
GGTGGAATTTATAAAAAAAACACAAAAAAAAAAAAAAAAAAAAAAAAAAAAAAAAAAAAAAGAAAAAGAAAAAGAAAATGCAAGCATGAGAAATCTAGTCCTAGCTTTTCTAGGATTATGTTATAATTGGGACAGAAATGAAAACCATTTTTAATTTTGCACTGTAAGTCTCAAACCAAAATATGTTCACTTGCTCCAAATTAACCCTTCCATATTCATTCATGCTTATTTATCTATGGTGGAGCTGTGTTGAAAAGGATTGCCAAGGAAAAGGAGACTTTACAAGCTAAGCAGATGAACCATTTGGACATTTAAGCTATTAAAATGATAAATCATATTTCTGTGCATTATCCAAATCTGTTGACTCTCTAAATAGCTGAAAACTTTGAGAGAATGTGTTTTTCCACTGTGATTTCCAGTATATTGAATTGTACTTGCTTTGAAAAATTAAGGGACAAAAGAGTAGAAACTTCCTATTTTAAACCTCCAGGGAGTGAAAATGAGGGAGATGATTGAAAGTTTTTGCCCCTCAAATTCTTGATTAACTGCTCTGGAGTAATTATATAGCACAGCTCCTTTGCCCATGATCCTGCAAGACTACAATTTTCTGACAGCAAACCCAAACTACGTTTTCCTTGTCATTTCTACTGCTTCTTTTATAATTTTTCCTTATATAAAACTAAAGGTAAGTTATACTGGAGATAGACTGCTACTCTCAATTAATAGGAGTACATAGAAAATGCTGTTTAGCATTTCATTTCTTTCTGTTTCTTATTTTAAGTCTCTTCTTTCCTATTTCCTTAGTGACATGAAGAGTGGAGAGCAAATTTAGCTATTCATATCAAAGTTCCTTTTATACCTTGGGTTCCTCCCATTAGTCCCGTTTTCTGTGTTGATTGCTAAGGAAACAAGAACTTAACAGAAACCCTGTTTCAGATCATTCTCACTAGGTTAAAGAACCAGACATAATGAAAACCAAGTAAACAAGAAGCTGATACAGACAAAAGGTTCACTTCTCATTTCCAGTGAATGAAAAAGTATGGTTGTCTGAACTGCCGAAACCTCTATGGTTAATTAATACGTCTCACAATTTGTCAGAAATTTATCAGTAGCAGCAAAACCCTTTTCTAGTATAATGTAGCTAGAATGCACCTACTTTGTTAAACTAAAAAACTTTAAGAATAAGTGCTGTCTAATAAATGCTGAATATCAGTGTAGTTTGATTTCTTAAAGGAAAGGAAGAAGGCAGATTTATTTTATTATCCTCTAGTACACCAAAATCTCCTATTTTGTGCTAGTGTTATTCCATGAGGTTTCAGTCTTTTATTCAGTCAGAGTATCTTTTTTAGACATGAACCTGCACATTAAAAAAACAGAAAGCAAGTGAAAATTAGAAACAGAAATTCAAAAAATGTTTAAGAAAAGTGTAAAGACTAACATTACAAGGCAGATGAAGTAGTAACTCTAAGCATGATACCATTGCCAAAATAGACAACAATGCTTTTGAATTTAGAAACCTTATTTGAGATACAGGGAAAAAGTGTGACTGGAAAAAACCTTTATTCTGTCCCTGCATTTACAATATTTTGCCTTCATAGTCAGGAATGTCTATTTAAAAAAAAAAAAGATAGTTCTATAAGAGCAACAAGTACTAAACAACTTCAGCAAAGCAGTGTGTGGTGTTTGTAGAGACACAGGATCAACTGTGTTCTTCAGCCTTCTCACCCTCAAACCATAACAGATTTTAGCAGGGGACATATAGATCCCCTTTATGCAAAAATGTCTTGAATAAGGAGAAGTTCTGCCGTCACTGGCAATTCATTAAGGGATGTAAAAGCCCTGGAAGGAAATGTAATCTGTATCAGCAGATAAAACAAATTGGTGCCCATCCTTTGGCTCTGAGGACAAGGTCCAGCACATGATGTGTTTCTTCACAGTTTGGCACACTCTCAAACAACTCTGAGGCTTCTTAGTTCTAGGTTTCTTATCTGAATACCCTACACATTGTGATAAGTGGAGCCATAGGTCAACATTAGTTTTCAAATGTATTTTAAACTACATATGATCACTAAGCCATTGTTATCTGCAGTTCCCCTAAAAACAACATGAGTTCATTAAAGTAGATGATTAGCATGTCCTATTCCAGTGAGTATGTGCATGTTGCCTTACACACCCTCTCTCACATACACAAACACACTCGTGACCATGTAGTAGCTATGTATTAACACATACAATTATTATGTAAACTACAAATTTAGAGTATGTGACTAATTTGCAGAACAGAAAATAAGACTATTTTTCCCTTCACAAGTTCATCTTTGCAAAATGCTTGTTTGTTTCATTAGGCTATAGCTCCATGGGAAGAAAGGTAAAAAAAGAATCCTTCAAATGCTTTTTGTAACTTAATCTCTCAGGATTAGGTGTTCATAGAGTAGGATTTGCAGATTTGCTCTTGGTTAAGCTCACTACATTCTCATCAAAATCAATTCTGTTGCCATCATTAATTTCAAGGGAATCCAAGAGACTAATCTCAAGGACTTTGAAAACTCCAAATCCTGAAGTCAGTATTCAATTTTTGTTCAAGTTCCTGTTCACCTGACTTTTGCTACCTTGATAAATATCGTGGCAAACTCCTACCTTTGGAGGCAGGAAGAGTTTGTCAGTTGGCTTTTACTGATGACACTAAGTTTTACACCTGAAGGCAGGTTGAAGGCAATTTAATCAACATTTGAGCTATCTTAGAGTTAAAAAGAGTTAGTTTCATCTAACATATTTATTTAATGTTTTTCTTTAAAAAACTCCCTTCAGGGTATGACTATGGACCATGACACAGAGGTATCTTAAATAAATCCAATTTTATTTGAAAAAAATCAGCAGGAGAGTAAACTACACCCTACACCTTTTACAAAAAGCTGCTTTGATGCTTAGGTCCAAACCTAGAACTACTTGTCAAAACAAAACCCATCCTAACACTATGCAAAATAAATGAATCTCTCTTTAGCCCTCACCTCTTGTGGGAATTTCCCTTTGTCCCTGGTTTGAAACCTCATGTTGTAAGTCTCCCTCGTGTGCCAAAGAGCAGTTTGATCTGTATGCCGCAACCTGCTTCCCTAATCGCTTTGGCAATAGCCTCCCGACGTTTTTACTCGTGTTCTACCTTAGGACACGCAGTCGTCTCTTTCACTGGCCCCATACGACAGCCAGTGCATGCTTTGCATGAGGGAGAAAACCTTTCTTCTAAACTCATGTAGTAATTTCCTCTAACATTTCAAGCACTCCTTTGATCCTGTGACATACAATTACTTGCCTTTCCTACACAATGGTTTCCTACCTGCTGGAGCTCATCCAATGTGCTGTGACTTTCCCAGATGTAAGTGTAAATCTTTCACACTGTTAACATTCACTCCTGCAGCAACACTTTTCTGCCTCAGTATCCCTTTGAATGCTAATTAGGCTGTCACCATTCTGATTTCAGATGGTAAGCTAGAAACAATTTATTAGACACTCCTTTCAGACACAAAGAGGTGTATCTATTTTTTGCAGTTTATCAATAATCCAAATCAATAACAAGTATGATTTCTTGACAGATCTTCTCCAGTCTGGTCCACAATATAATTCAGTGATGTTAATTTGGAGAATTCTGAGCATTTTAATCCTGAAGGAGGACAAATGACTTTATTTGCTATTAGTTGAGATTCGATAAACACATAGAAAATATAGAATATGTAAAATAGGACACAAAGTTTCTGCTTTTTGTTGGCACTTCAGCAAAGACTCTTAAGTTCACCACCTCAATATGTTACAACCTGTGCAGGGACTTAGGTAGTTCCAGGGGCAAAGCGAGTACATCTAAGCTCTCAGTGAACCTATGGGGAAATTTCTCTTGTGCCATTGAAAAAACTCCACTGCAGAGGAAGCTTGGGGCAACTTAGGGCTCAAGCATACATGTTCTATCCATGTGCCTCAAGTTACACATTGTAAAATATGAAGCAATTTGTATATCTTTGGAACAAGAAGATCTGTTTCTGGACACAAATTATTAGCGTTTGAAAGTCTTATAAAGGACTTGATTTTTAAGCATCTTGGGTTTTATTTTTCCAGATAAATTAAAAAAACAAACAAACAAACAAACAAACAAAACAGCCTGAAAGGTAATGCAATAGATTGAAGAGAAAGCAACAAATATCATGTGACTTTTCACTACACACAACAGATCTGGAGAAAAGGATAAACAGTTACTTAAAAAATTCTTTTCTACATCAGTCAGCAAGATTTATCCCACATTTAACAGAAGATTTTAGGCATATTATATCAATAGAGAACAACTTTTTAGTCAATTGAATACCCAGTTACAATCTCTCAAGCCTTAACTGCAGGTGAACTACTGGAGCTGAAGCAAGGCCTGAGGTTTACCACGTATGTCAAAATCTCAAGAATTCTGAAATTCTCTTTTCTGCCATTTATATTTTGTGTGAATGCGGATGCTTTGTTTTAACTTCCTGTATCTTAATTCCCCACACACATACCCTATGATAAATGCAAGGACCTCTGCATGGAAGTATTCAATATCACTATAATATCCCTTCATTTAAGTTTGGTGTTTTTAACAAGCAACATTGCAAACGCTGAAAGGTGTACTCCTAGCTGCATCCAGGTGGGGATGAGGTGGGCAGAAAGAATTAGAAAGTTTTGTTCCAATGTTTTTTTCCTTCTAAATCTTATCCTTAACTCAACAGTAAAAAGAAAATTTACAACTTTTGTAACTGCAAAGAAAGTTAAGATTTTTTTTCTTTTTGAAACTGGAATATGTCTGTTTCAGGTTAAAAAAAGAAAAAAAAAATTAACTCCTCTAATAAACTAATAAAGATTCTAGCAATTGTATATGAAGCTAATTTTCTTTGTAGTGCTACTTCAGCATCTCTCTGTGCCAGACAGACGTTTACCACTTTTTTCTCATAAATTTAGTCAATTAATCTGTTTATATCATTCTTGATTTTTAAGCATACCTGAGCCTGTATGTCCCAGTATTGTTAGGTAAACTGCAATAAAAAGGGGGGTGGGGGATGGGGAGGGATGAGGGTTGGACACAAGGAATAACTGCCGTTCTATAAACTTATACCTATGCAAATTTTGTTGTTTCTGTTTCAAGCCCAAAAGAAGGCTGGTGCAGTCCTTTGTTCTACACGCCAGTTGTTCTAAAGAAAAGATAGTTACCTGTCCCTACAAATTTCTTCTCTACTATAAACAGTGGGCAGAAGGGAAAGAAAGTAAAAATCATGTTCGTGCTCACTGCTACAAGAGAATAAATCCTAAATAAAACTACCCTGAACCTGTGAACATTTAAATCACTTAAACATGTGTGGAGTTTCATTGATGTCAATGGTATTATTCCTCTGCTGAATTTAAGCACATGCTTAAAGGATTTGCTTGGCTGGGGCCTGTGAGCAGAAGCTGACCTTGTACTTTTTTCAGGTTAAACATGCATAGACATATGCAAGAAGTGTGTAATGTAGACCAATGTACCTAATACAGGCTTGCAACAGTACAGGGAAACACAGATGTGTCAACTTTCTGTCCTTTGGATGTATGTTTCAATCATCTCCTTTGATGTTTCGAGATTCTCAACTTTTTAAGGGAAATGACTTCTCACTAGATTGCAATTTCCATAGTCAGAAGTTTAATATGTGTCAATCATTTGCAAAAACTTATCAAGACTAAGACAGATTTAACTTACGTGCTTTAATGTGTCCTCTTGATCGCTAGTGTTTCTGAAAGACGCAATCATGTTTCTTAGGTGCCATTTAATGAAATTAAACAAATCAATCAGTAGCTTTCTCCTGCAATTTTATATTAGCTTTTTGAAACAAAGGCTGCTTGTGTCTGCTCTATTGTGTCCAGGGAAAATGGTGAGACTGTATATTTCTTTCAGGATATATAACCTAAGATCATAAACCATCTATCTACAAAGTGCAGAAATATCTTATTAACAACCTTTCTGAGCACAGTCTGACAATTAAATGTTCCCCACATGAATGGGAGTATAACTGTTGTGAATCACTAAAACATAAACAGACTGATGATATTTTGGTTCATATGCAAGTTATACGGTCCCTTGCTACAGACATAACTCTGAGCTGTGTGGTTGCCAAGCAAGAAACAGTGGCAAAGGGAGTTGAAAAAGGTAACTTCATATTAAGGTGAGGGGAAAGAAGTAAACATTTTCCACATCTCCTTTAATAGAATAGACACCAAGCTACCTTTTTTTGATTAGCAAGTTCCTCTTTTCACTGCAGATCTTTTCAATGTTCTATTTTACAGCTAAACTCCCTGAGACCTGATGTGGGATTTAGTAAGCTTTAGATAACATAATCTCCATCTAATGGGAATTTCTGAAGCCAGTCACTAAGTGTATGAATTATTATAAGAGAAGAAAATCAAATTTAATATCAAAGAACTAACTTTAGAAGTTCAAGCAGCGGACAATATTCATTTTCCATCGACAGAATTGTTTAATAAGAATCTATCAGCAGTACAGGAAACACTAGGTACTCCGGCAATAAGTGAATCATGATGGCTTATTTCCTTTTAATTCTATGATCCCAGCTGGAACAAGGTGTGATCGGAGAATGGTTTAATTGTTCATAGACATCTGTCTTTGGATTCAATTGAAAAATAATATCCTGGGCATAAAATGGCCTACAGAATTTTTGACATTTTTATATCTTTCACAATCAAGGCATTGTCAGAAAGTCAGGTAGTGGAGCTCTGAAAAACTTATGGATATATTTAAAGTAGAAGAGAACAAAACCCTGGTAATATATCAATATACACAGCTGGAAAGCAGATGTTCAATTGAGTGCATGCAGTACTTAGAGAAAGCTATTAAAGCTGTTACTTACTCAAATGAGAAATTTCTATAATTTATTGTTCTCGCATTTTTGATTTCCCCCTTTCCCTTTGTGTTAAACAGACTATAGGAATTTTATTTTTCATATTGTTGAAGTCAATTACCCTAAAAGTCTGACTTAGTCCAGTGTACTACATGATTGCTAAAGAATGCCCAAGGCTACTGCCAATCAAATTAGCCCGTGACTTATGAGTTGTTTACTGTACTGTGAAATGAGGTGATAAATGTGTGTCAACCAGTAAAATGTGACATTTAGTATTGGATATACCCCCTTGAAATAGGTTTTGTATCAGCTTTATTAATTTCTTGCCAGACTGGCACATATTTTTAACTGAGTTCTGGTTATCAAAGGAGACATATGATATTAAGCTTTATAAGGTATTGGTAATCAGGCAGCTCAAGCCTTGAAAGGCCTTGTGTGGTCCACTAACTGAAGTGGCATGCCACTGAGTCATCACATTTTCCATGTGCCTGATAAACAGTTGCAAAAAGAATATAATTTTTTTTTTCTTCAGTGTTCTCCTTCCTTTGATTCAAAACAATAATTCTGAGGGAGAACTTGTGGTTCAAATCATTCTTGAAATGGTGATCTAGAATGAGGAAAGGATTGGGGTTTTTTTACCCTTTGAAGTTTTTTTTTTAACTAAGTTTGAAATTAAAATCAGAGTGGCACATCATCACTTGATGTAACATATTAAGAATAAGCTTGTAGTGCATGATTTCCTAGACAATGACTTACTAAAGTACTCCTCTGAGGTCACACTGAAGTGAAACTCTAGCCTTCTGGAGCTGTGAAAGCTTAATTAGTAGTTTGTGAAAGAAAATCGGAGCACTGGAAGTCCAAATCAAGCAAGAGCATTTATATTTCCTCCAGAGGGAGATGGCTTGCCATTCCCACCAAATGTTTTATTAAAAATTCAATTTAAATGCTGCAAAATTCCTCTTCCTATGTCACAGAAGAGAGCTCACCTCTTGGCCTGCTCATAATAGCCAAGCACTTCTGTAAAAAGTATGTTAGAAATGCAAAGAAGGAAAAGCTACTGATAACTTTGGCTTATTCTCAATATTTAAATTCTTGTTATAGTTCCAGAGAAAACATTTCCCAAACACAATGACAATCTGACAATGTCTGGCTTCAAAGTCTTATTGTTCATGACGGATGACCATGCTTTACTTCTGGTATATTATTTTTTATTTAGAAATAGTTGTTACGATAGATGGAGTCCTTTTTACATGCATTTTCTATTTGAAAAGCAAAACTAAAACCACCCAATCCTTAAAAATTTTAAATATTAAAGCAGTATCAAATAAGATGTATTGACCTATAGACATGACACCCAGACAATTATCACACAGTTTTACTGAGTATTTAAACAGAAAAATGGAATTCAATCGTATTCTTGGGCCCAAATCAGCTATTACATATATGGTTGCTCATTTGATGTTTGGTCATTGAATTCAACAAGAGCATTAAATTAGACCTTTTCTGTTACATCGAAGGCACTGTAATTTTATACTGAAGGCACTGCTGTACGATATACTAGCTTTTTCTTCATGAAGAAGTTGAGCACTATATTCAAATCTTACCCATCTGTCTTTCAGGAAAAACATTTTTGTCCAACTGTTCGGAGATTGATTGTTAGGTTGACATAACTAATACATTCAAATTAATATCTTCGTTAAAAGGATTAATTCCATTATTAAAGGGTTGTAATGTGATATGGTAAGAATTTTTTTTGTCTTATCTAAAGCAAAACAGATGTGCAAGTAAGAGGTAGATGAGATATCTGGGGAGTTGATTCAGGTTTCGTTTTTTTCATACATATTTTCATACATATTTAACGCCTCTTATTTCCATAGTCTGATATCATTGTTTTAAAATCTGCCAAGACATTTTTAAAAGGACGTTTATAGTGACTGCCACAACTGTGGCACTGATCTATTTCATTTTGTGTTGTTTTTTTTTTTCTTAGATCTCATGCAGTGAAGATCAACTTGATATAAGACTCCTTATTCTAAATGTATGTGCACTATTAGAGTTCACAAATATCTTACATTTGTGAAAGCAAAACCAAGTAAGCTTAGAGATGGCCAGGGGTGAAATCATTAACATATAATTTTCCCTATTGCTTTGTCCATGTCTTAATTTAATCTTTTAGTCCTACCCTTTTGCATGTAATATGACATCCGCTCCTCACGGGATAATGCCTGAGTAAGGAAATCTATTGGGGACCCAGCTGACTCCTGAAGAGCAGACTCCTCAGCTCTTAAGGTGTGGGGGTCCTTGTCATGGTGCAAGCGAGAGCAGGCAAGTCTTTTGCTACTCCTAACATAATTGCTAAGCTGACATGGAAATGTAAGAGCTGTGTTGTCTTTTCCAAGATTTTCCTTTCTTCCTACCTCAGGGGAAATCTTGAATGGGCAACGGCAGCCAGCTTCCAGTTTCTTTTCAGACCTGTCCAACAATTCAAAGGAGCCAAACCCAGCAGGAGGAATCTGTTCCAATACATTTAGCTTTTCTGAGTGGAAACAATAAAAATAAATAATGATCAACATGGAATATAATGTACCAAAATGATTTATTCACACTAAGAAGAAAATTTTTATAAGCTTTTGCAACCCTTGCTTCAAAAAAATAGTGCTTAACTCCCTCTGTCCTTTTTTGAAAATACACTGAGTACATATCTGTATATGCTAGGGACAGCATTTTCAATCTTTTCCAGGTGGATCTAGGCATGCATGCTTTCTCAGTCCTCTAGTAATCTGTGACCTTTCCTTTTCCTGATTCCACAGCTTAGTTTTTCTAGGCCAGTTAACCTGGAAAAATAAAATGCTATACTGGGCTGCCTCTGCTGGGCCAAAGCACTGTAGCTACAATACAGTTCTGTATTTTTTCAGTCCTGCACCTTATAAAAGATGTGAAAAACATGTTTACATCACTGTCTTCACATCATTTCACAAATGCTGGTTTGACTTTTCTCATTTCCCCTTCAGGCTTGTAAGTCTGAAAATCTCCTCCAACTTATCCATCATTCTTTCTGTTCTGGTCTACTCCTGCTTTTACGTACAACATGAGTTTTTCTGCCAAAGGAGTATGCAGTGTATTGTCAAGTGTCTGGCCAAAGCTGTTCATTGACCCAGATTTAAGAGAAGTGGCAATGTAGCATCTCAGAGGTGTGGTTGTCATGCCAGTAAATGGAAGGAAACCTAAAGCATTTGGTTTCAGTTTTTCACATCCTTTTCCTAGAAGGAAGGTTTGAAGGCTTTCTTCTTATAGCAAATTCTGATATTTGCTGTGTTTGAATTAAAAAGAGATTAGGAAATTGCATAGCAAATAGTCATATAATCAGAAAATGCAAGTATGTCTGTGCATTGCAAGTGGCTGGAAACAGACAGACACAAGACTGCACTTAGAGGATTTAATTCCATAGCAAAAGTTTAACCCCATCGATCACATCTTGACCAAGCAGAAAATCAGAGACCTGGCCAAGGAGTGCAATGGCTCCACACGTAGAATTTATTTCTAAAAATAGTAAGGCTAAGAAAGGAGGGGCTGGTAGCACTCTTGGTTTTCCTTCGCTGTGAAAAAGGGTCATCATGCAGCCAGCACAAACGGCTCCACCCGATATGCAGAAGCATTCCTTGGTCAACCAATTTAGAGAAAGCCACTGAAATCAATAGTTAAACTCCTATTGCTTTCAGAAGGGCAGGATTTTATCTAGCATGTCTGAAACTGGAGAACACAAGTGACTGCCTGCAGCAAGAGTATGTGAGCTGGTATGGCTGATAACAAAAGCAGCAAACATTCTTATTGCAAAGGACACAACAGAGCATCCATTTTTCCAGTTTCATGACCACTCATATATGGCTGAGCTGTACTGCTGCGCTTCATATTTTGACTTTTTTTGACACACTTTAAAAAATACTCATAAGTTAAACATCTAGGCATTCCAGCCAAAGACAGCTTTAGCAGCTCAGCTCACTGCTTGCTTTTCAGCATGATCCTCACACCAACTGCAGACAGAAAAGCAGAGATTCAGCATGCTGGGGAACATTTGTTGTGACGTCGCCTTGCTGTCATGGGCCGCACTCACAACAAACATAACGATTAGCAGTTTTCAAATGTAATCAGATATTATTCTTCCTTTGGGTTTTCAGTGTGAATTTTGTTACCTCTTAAAAAATTCACTTTCCGTTCTGTGTCTATGCAAACTTCAAGCACAGTCTTTTCTCTTCTTTGTCCATGACTCCTGCAGAGCCCTTGCATTGGTAACTCATATCTTCTGTGATACAAAACTGTAAAAAATGTTTAATTCCTGCCTTCAACTGGGATCAGGTGTATGTGGCATTTCCAAGTCACTTCTGTTTTGCTCCTAATTTGTTCGCAGTATTTTCCCACTTGCTTAACACTTTATATATTGAAGTCCTGATGCCAATGGCAGCCTTCACCTCACTCTGCTGCAATGCAACTTCCACCTACTTGCTTGGGGTCTGCTGTAGATAGCAATGCTCTCACCTGACTGCTCCCCACAGGGTAAACTGTGCTCCCCTGGAGGTAGGAATATTACTGCTCCATGAGGGATCTTAACAGATCCCTCTGGAATACTTCTATTAAATTCCTCGACCTTATTGTACTAGAACTCGCTGCTACTTTACAAACCTGTTCTGCTGCTTGTTCTTTTCTACCCTTTTATCTTTTGCCAGTGTTATATTCATCATAAATCACTTTCAAACACACAATAACACGTATATTCATGCATTTTCTAAATCACAGAATTATAGAATCATAGAATCATTTAGGCTGGAAAAGACCTTTAAGATCATCTAATCCAACCATTGACCCTACTCTACCAGGTCTGCCACTAAACCATGTCTCTAAGCACCACATCTGCATGACTTTTAAACACCTCTAGGGATGGTGACTCAACCACCTCCCTGGGCAGCCTGTTCCAATGCTTGATAACTCTTTCAGTGGAAAAATTTTCCTAATGTCTAGCCTAAATCTCCCCTGGTGCAACTTGAACCCGTTTCCTCTTGTCCTATCACTAGTTACTTGTGAGAAGAGATCAGCTCCCATCTCACTACAACCTCCTTTCAGGTAGTTCTAGGGAGCAGTAAGGTCTCCCCTCAGCCTTCTCTTCTCCAGACTAAACAATCCCAATTCCTTCAGCCGCTCCTCATAAAACATGTTCTCCAGACCCCTCACCAGCTTTTTTGCCCTTCTCTGGACAC
>VYXH01002111.1:0-29955 GCA_013397275.1 Burhinus bistriatus
TTCTATGATTCTATGATTGGACTTGACATATTTAAAAAATGTAAATTTTACAAGAAAATATGAAGTGAGTGAAGTCATTGTACAGTAGGTTCCATTATTTTCTTCTGGTTTTATAATTATGAATTTTCTAGGAATGTTATGTAACTATTTCTCAATAGGATTCGAGAAGTTACATTTATTTTCCTGTGTACGAAAACGTTGACTGTATTTCTGCTCCAAAATGTTGGGGAGGTACTAAACCAGCTATTTCTAGAATTATTTGTTCTGTAAAGTCTTAGTAATTTAATTGGCTTTACCTTAACCTAAAGAAAGAAAGAAAAAAACCAAACCAAACCACTTCCATCAACAAATGATAATGTGACAAGCCAGTGGAAGGTGACAGAAGATGGTTTATGATATTTTCATTATAGGAAAAAAAAACCCCATGACTTACACTGAGCTAATTGAAGAAAAGAAAACTAAAGAAAACTTTAAAGAAAAAACCCCAACCCCTTCCCCAATTTTAGTTCTGTGCTATGATTGTTGTCTTGCATATTTTGAGTGTTCCTAGTGCAATGTGGACAACACAGACAATATGAGAATTTATAATCAAATTGAATGTGGAGAACGCATTGGCTGCAATCATTGACAGCAATGGGCAGTAACCTCTGTTCTGTGTTTTACTATTGATCCATTTTTTTGCACTGCATCTGATATTGCAGATGGTACATTGTTGTGATTGCATTTAATGATTAAATTGACATTTCAGGCGTGGCTGTTTGGCAGATTCTTTTGAGTTTTATGGTGGGGGTTTTTTATGGAAAAATGTATATCTGATAATAGATAGTCCACATGTAACTGTGGTGAGTGCTGGTGGATGTCGATTGCTTCTCAGGCTTCTGTAGCTATCAGCTGGAGATATATCACATGTTTTCCATGGGGGCTGGGTCAGTTGTTAGAAATGAAAGTGAAGCTATTTGTCCTCTTTCTTTTTCATTTTGTTTTGCGGCAGCATCATGGATTTTGTTCAGATTTATGGGAGACTGCCTAGACTAAACAACTGGCACTGCAAGCAGCAGAAGTCACTCTCTACTTGGTTCATTTTGAATTAGAACCATCTATTACCCCTCTACAGTGAGTTTAATAACTCCCATAATTTTCTGCTATGGATTCATATAGAGGGAATGTTACTTTTTAAAGAGAAATACATTTTCTTCTACCTGGACCCTCCATTAATTGAAGGGAGAGTTTCCTTTATTTTGCACAAGTTCTTTCCTAACCTTTCAGGTAATTAGCTGTAATTACGCTGTTATGTAATTATAGTGTTTATATTCTAAGTATTCTGAATTCTAACTTTACGCTGCAGTTATTCTAGCTTTTCAGTAGATGACTCTTCTGTGGTGCTGTGCAGTCCTGACATAGTGCTCTGTGTTGTAGCCACTTTTTGGGGCACATTTGTTGAAATGTAGGGAGGATTATTCCTTAAAATGAATGTTCATTTTGTCCTAAGCATACTTCCTTTGCAATCTTTCAGCTTTATTGTTTCTTTTATTAGTGGCTTTGCAATTTACTTAGTCCTGGACAAGGGCTTTTAAGGAGTGAAGGTAGGGATTATTTTGGTTTTTATTAACAAACCTAACGCTATTACTCTTACACAGGTATAGGCTTATTTATGGGGACAGGCTCTGCCCCACATGCATTTTGCAGCTGCCACCTGAGCTGGACAGACCTTTTCAGGACAACTTAAAATAATTGAATGGTTCATTTTATAAAACTATCCTGGGAGATGCTCACCCACTCTTGCCAGCTGAACTTTCTTAGTCTGCCACACTGAACTGACCTGGAATTTTCACATTGACATATTTTTGTGTGTATTTCCTGGTATATCAGACTGTGAACTTCAGAACACACTGGAAGCTTCCCAGAAATCACAAGGGCAGGGCAGCATTTCTTGTGGTGCTTCAGTGAGTTTGCAGTTCCAACTAGAATCAAGTGGAAATGAAAAAACAACAAATTTGTCCAAAATGCTTAACCTTCCAATTTAATTTTTCAATTGCTTTTTATCTGTTAGATTCTTTTCTGTCATCTGCTGGATGGTCCCTGATGGAACTGATGCATCTGTTTCCTTCAGGTATGCAGAATAATTTCTATGTCCCTAATATAGTTCTCCCAGCTCAGCTTTTACTGGTGCATTTCAGATAATGAAATGTTATTTATCTGAAATATATGCCTGGCATATTTGTGGAAGAGAAAAAACAATAATTTAAATATTTTCCTCTAAATTCTAGATAGAATTAAAATATTCTTCCTTATTACATGAGAAGTGGAGAATAGAAGGACTATAAACACGCCATTAGAAAATGAAATTCTAGTCTGCATTCACCTCTTTTGTCCCTGGCACAAAGGTGAAAGAAGCTAGCCTTGTATGAGGCCAGAAGTTCTCAGCTGAGGTCTAACAACCTATTTGTGTTTCTGCTATCCTGAAGTGCAGGTGGAGACAGTAGTCCATGGTTGGTTCATAATCCTTTAAAGGGATATTACTATCTGCTGTAATGAAGAAGAGTTCTGGAATGAATGTAAAATGGGTAAAGCAATGAAAAAATCTTCACAAGTTCCCTGCTGTCTTTCTCCAATGGATTATTAATAAAACATGAAAATTGGCTAAGTCATAATCTTGCTATGGTCAGTTCTATTTGGATCATATATTCCTTTGGACAGGAACCACGTCACGTAGCATGTTTGCAGCACAAAATCATCCCAAAGGGCAGAGGCTGCCTAGGGCTAGGTGTGGACAGGTCTATGCAGTGAGCAGCAGCCACAGCCCAAAAGAGCTTCTACTAATTCAATTCCTTTATTTCTTTATATAGCTGTTATGTTCTGTTGAATGTTGTTTGGCAGTAAAACATATAAACAAGTTTACTGTAGCATTTCAGCCTAGGGTAGAGAGCTGTTCTCTGGCACTGAGGTGTCTTAAACCTCCCAGGCAACAGATTACAGTTGAGTCAGTTTTCCTAATCTTGTCCTTGGCTCTGCTAGGTGTGAATGTGTCAGCAAGTAAAGAGTTTGGCCAGCATGCAGGGAACATGCCTGGACAATCCGGCACAGTTACATATGGGATATATGTGGTGTAGATGTGAAAACACAGTATTTATATCCCTTACAGCAGCAGTCCTGGGCTGCCTCCTTTCTTCCCACGCCTACAAGGCTTTTGACTTAACTAGTATTGTGCTTTACTCTCTACTACTTTGAAAGATAACTCTATCTGGAGGCATAAATTAAAAGTCAGCGTAGCCTGGAGATATGCATAAGATTTTTTTATGAGTTTAAATCCTGTTGCTGATGTATTAGTTTTGGACTAGACATGCCTAGGGCATGTTCACTGAACATCATTCATTTGAACTAAATGCTGTAGTAGTTATGCATGTGATACTGGAAGTGAGTATTTAAGGAAGATGTTGCTGACTCATAGACCTGTCAGATAAAAGCAGTATTCAGAGAAGACGCAATAGTTGACCTGTTTGTCAGCTTGAATACAAAGTTAACTTTCAGTAGGACTGTATAGACTGAATGCATTTACTGAAAAGGAAGGCAGAGTATCTTGTGGAGAAAGAAATATGAAGCTTTGAAGTCTGGAAACACAGACAAGCTTTAAGTTACTTATGGGATCTCTGATAAAACTATTGCTCAGCAAAATAAGGAGTTTGTTTGGAGGGCTCTCTACTTGTATTTTTCTGTTTGTCATTTAATCTAATTGTAAATTCTACAAATTGTGAGTAAATCATATTAGTACACGAGACAATTTGACATGAATCACAGGAACTGTTATCTGAGGCCAATCGTATAATCTCTGCTGTGTGTTGGAAAAAACAGCACCTTGGCCAAAGAAACAAGAGAACTGGAATCTGAGCCAGTGGTAGAGCCAAAATGAGCGAATAAACATCTCTTCCAACATCAAACTTTGTGGAGGATGCCTAAAATTTGCCTAGGTGGTTGGGCCTTCTTCTAAAAGCTATGTTGCAATAGATTAATTAATGCAGACAAGCTTCTAGGTATCTTTCTTCTTTTTGCTATAGAGACAAATCTGTAGCTTTATAACAGCTTCTGATGTTTCAGACAGCCAAAGATTATGACAGAATGAAATACTTCTCTGTATTTAATTATCATGTTTTTAATTTGAATTTATCAGGAGGCTGGTTGAGTGGAGTCTGCAAAATTGTCAGGCAAAGGAATCTTCTAAAAATAAAATGTTAGCAAGATACGCAGTGTGCATAAGGTGAAGGAGTTTATAAATAGGTTTAGGAAGAATTGAGCTCATTATAAAATAAATCAAAGATCGATTTTTAGGGATATCGCCATGTTTCAAACTTATTTTAAATAAGCCTAAATCCTGACTGCGGAGACTTTGTCTCATTCTGTCTATGGTGCCAGGTGTTCTCCAGAGCCCCTCCATGAAAGTGAATGAGATGAGAAAGCATGTGTGGTAGAAAGCAGGCACAGAGCTGTCTGCCAGCAGGTCTCATTCACCCGACATCAGTGTGCAGTTATTATCTTCCTTTTTTTTTTTCCTTTTTTTTTTTTTAATCAGAAGTGTCAAACGTAGCCTCTCTAGAGAGAAAAATGCATGCTTCAGTGGGGGTGGGTCACAGGACTCAGTTGGCTGGGTGTGTGGTTCAGGCCAGGAAGGTTTTGCAATGCAAGCTGCGATGGGGGCTGTGCCTGATGGAGGGACATTGTGAGAACGAGGACTAGCTGGCAAAGGACGGATTCAGTGTAAAACCATTCAGTTCTGAGACAGCTGTGTTTCTAAGGTAATGGAGAGTTTCCTCAAACAAAAATTTACCTTTGAGGCAGTGGAGATGATTCTGTATAAACATTTTTCTAGACGTACCATTGTGGGAAATAAAAAAGGAGAGACAAAATGTACATGTTGTTACTAGAAAAAAAATGCTTTTCTGATAACAATAATTTCTCAACAGTCTCACTGTGCTAAAAAATAGTAGTGTTGTATCTAATTTCTTGCCACTTAAGTTTCAGCCACCAGAGTGTAAAGTTTGTTTAGACATTGTAAACAACATTTTAAAAAGAAATAAAATTATATAGATTTGACATAGCATAGTTTAAAAAATGGAAATCCTGCTCAGCATGGCTGTTAACCATTCATCTTAGTAACAAGACCTTTTAGAGTTGTTTTCGAATGACAGTATATCTGGAAGTACAATTATTATCTGAGTTTTAATTGTACCATTTCAAATTCTACCCCAAGACCCAATATTTACTAATTTCTCATAATTAGAAAGATATTCTCTAACAATCTATAAAATAATAGTCTTTTTGTTCAAGAGAATCCAGCTTAAACATAAAATGTTATATGCTGTGTGACAGTACCTGTTTGCTATGTATTTTTATGCCATTTTGAAAGTCTTGCAAAAATTTTGGTAACCATAGAGGAATCTCCTGATGCTTCAGGGAAGTGTTAATGAAGTGGTTTACTGTGTGACCTGCTGAAACTCGCTACTGCTTGGCATCAGCTATTTGTAAGAGTCAGTTTCAATGCAGATATATATATATACACACACACACATAAACACAGTCATTTTGCGTAAAAGTCAGCTGGGAAAAGGTTGGAATAATCTGCCCCAGAATTTTCCCAAATGCTGAAAGTGTGAACACAGTGGAAATCGCACTGAAAGCGACCCTAGAATTTGACCATTCCTTTCAGAAATTCAAACCTAGGTGAAGTTCCCACAAGTTATGTCCACTGAGTTTTATGAGGAATTAATTTACGTTTCTAAAATGAAAGCTTAGAGCCATATTATCACATTAATTAGGCTCCATTCCCAGCACTAATCTAGATGCAGACTATATACAGGAAAAAGATAAAGACCAGTTTTGACCCATACAGTATTTATTCCCTTCTGACACTCTCTTTCCTCTTTTAAGTCTCTATACATTGTAGTGAAAATATGCTGTTGTGCTGAATTCAGAAAAATAAACCCTTCAAGTAAAATAGCTTTTTTATTGAAGGTGGAAGTGTTACCCTGATGAATTTGCTTGGTGTAGTTAACTTGTTTAATACCATAAGATCAACTTCTTTGAAAATCACTTCATGGAAATAATAACTGGGAATTCTGTTTAGATATAGATTGGTGACTTTTTAGAAATAAATTAATGGTAGTTGTGCAGTGAATGAAGCCACAAAAGAAGCTGACCTGTTTCCAACTTCTGAGACTGTTTTTCACAAAATAGAATACATTTTAGCTTGAGAGTCTTTAATATAATTGCCTAGGTTGGCTGTTAGAAAGCTGTTTAAACAATTCAATAGTGATGGCACTGTAGTTAACTAAGGAAAAATGTGGGGTTGCTTTAGGACACATCTGTTATTGTAAAATGGAGGGACCATATTCAAGGAAAAGATTTGGCAAATAAGGATCCATCTAAAATGTTTGGTATCAAGCTAATTAGATCCTAAAAGTGAATGCCTGGGCAAACAGCCTGTTTTGTGGAAGGAGAAGTGAAACATTTTGCTTAAATGGAAGTACAAATAAGATGCAGTTATGTAAATTTTTTTGTTCAGCACCAGGATGAGTGAACTCACCAGGAGTGCACTTTTAAAGCAAATCTCCTGATTTTGCCATGCTTTGGTTCGTACTGTGGAGTGATCTGGGAGTACACAAAGCAGATCCCTCACAGATTAATCCACACCAAAACCTGCGCTCCAGGAGTGTACTTGATGTGCTCCAGCTTCTGATGGACAATCATCCACAGAACTAGTCTAGAACCAGTCCAAAGTACTTCCCACCACTCCCCTCCCACAGAAGCCTGCGGTGGGGTCACTTTGGTGTTTAACACCAAATGTCTCAACTGTGCAGATCTGCTCTTACTGCACTGTAGTACTTCTTACAGTAGACATAATCTACATCTGATGAATGATCTGGTTATGAGACTCTATAACAAGATGAATAGCTGCTAGTGGAGAAGAAATAGTAGATTAAATAAAAACGAGCTTCTGCTGTCTTTCTTACCCACCATATCCCTTTAGTATATAGATTCATACTCTGGTGGAAGCCAAGTGACACAATGGATTAAATATGAAATTCCTTGTTCTGTTTTCATTATCTGTCACAATACTGCATTGGAGTGTGTACCTAAAACTAGAATCAAAGCAGAAAGAAAATAAGTCTTTTCATCAATTGAATGTTGGGGCCTTTTTCATGCTTATCATATTTGGGATACTTATTTTCCATCTCAAATGATATATTTAATAAACAATATTTTTGAAACCAGCAAAGAATAAAACAAAGTAAAAACCAAAAAGGATATACAGCTCTTTCATTGCTTTCAAATTCCTTTGTTGACATGCCATTTTTTATTACTTTCATTCATATTTTGCTACCGTATTATAAGCAGCACTGATAGCCAACCTTTCCTTTAATAAAGGAGAGTATTTTTATTAGAAGTTCTATTTAATAACATGCATATTTTAACTGACTACTTCACAATGCAAGAAACTTTTCAGAAAATTGCATCATTTCTATTAAGAACTTGATTGGGATGTCAAGAGCATAGCTTGATTCCAGGAGCCTAATCTTCCTGTACTAATATGTTTGGGAATTGCCTTTCTGTTTTCTGACTTACTGGTCAGGACTGGAGACTATAGGAAATACCTTTCTTTTTTACAAGGACTAAATTTAAACCTGTTGAACAAGTCTCTCTTTGTCTCCTTCCTCTGATTGATTGGATTATTTTCTTTCCAGGAACAAACTTGATAGAAATGGCGAAGTCACCAAAGTATGGATTACATGTGATTTTTATGGAATGGAGCAAACTGCCAAGAATCATTGGGCTTGAGCAGATCAAGGGAACCTGAGTGATCATGTAAGAATGATGCATTTAGGCTTTTATGTAACATTTCATCTGCTGCTCTTGAACACTCTTCCTCACTCTAAAAGAATACCTTGTTAAGAAAAGATTGTCCTATTTTATCAAGCATTTTGTGTTTGTATGACTCCGAATAGGTAAACTGAAAGTGAACAGAGAGAATCATTGGTTTTGTTTTAAGAAGTTAAGGATTTGGAATGTTTGGGTTTAGTAACAGTGGAAACTACAAACAATTCTTGCCCTTTAGAATGCTGCTTACCATCTTATTTCATGATGAGTGGATAATGATCAGCGTGATCACTTTGTGTGGTGGCCCATATCTAGGTGATGCATGGTAGATTACAGTATGTGTGAAAGCTGATGAAATAGGGAAAAGTGATTTTTCTGGTAGAACACTTTGCTAAGAGCAGTAAAGATTACGTTCTTCAGCTACAGAATAGTTTTGGTAAAGACAGACATTTTATAGCATTGTTTTGAAACACAGCTACCTCAGCATTGTTTTCCTCATTTTATCATAGATGATGAGGAACACAAGATGGTTAGATAGCTTGACATTAGAGGTTTATTGTGAAAAGCAAAGTCTGAAACTCTGTAGTTGTTTGTTCTGTATGTACTTAGGAAGAAAATCTAGGGGATTATTGCCTTTACTATGCTGACCCTCCAGGTTCACCAAAAGATGTACCGGCTGACTGGAAATGTCAGACAAATATCAGAGTATCCCAAAGGAGTTTCTTATAGGGTCAGATTCCTCTTCTAAGCTAACAGCTGTTGTTCTAAAGTATATTTAATGCCTTAAACATTTTAATTGATATATGCTAAAAAGTATGGAAAAAGTTCAAAGATGTACAAGTAACAAATGGCTCTCTGAATTTAGTGAAAGTGATTTAGAGATAAGGTGAATAATCCTTAATAAATGAAATAGTGAGTGAAAGACTTAGCAGTGCTCATAGTCAACTTAGCTGAGTTTTGTTTGCTTATAAATATGCATTATAAATTTGGTTATTTTAATTTTAAAGTTGTTCAGTGAACAGCATAGTACACATGCCTTCTAGTCTTGAGATACCAGAATCATGATCTCTCATGTTATAAAATGAGAGATTTTGTATGTATTTTTGTATTCAGTTCTCTAATTTTGCTCTTTTTTTTTTTTTTTTTTTTTTTGAAACACAAGCTGGAAACCATATATAATGTCTCCTAAAAAAAGCACCATCCTCATTCTTTGAATCTGTCCAGCTCCTATTTATTTGTTAAATAGAACCTCTAAACGCATATCCAAGGCATCCCAGGGGCCTATTATACTATCAGTGCTTGGTAACCTTTACTTAACTTCATAACCTTATAAATGACTTGTCAATGAGCTGACTGTGTTAGAATCATTGCAATCAGTTAGAAAATTTTGTTCTTTTCCTTTCTGAGAGTTTGAGTCAGCAATGCTTGTTCCTGTAGAGAGGTTTGTCTTATTGCGTCCGTGAAGGAAACTGTTCCTGATGCATTTGACATTAATTTCTATCATAGTGTTTAAAAGGCTCGATTTTAGTTAGATGTCTAGGGAATTAGTTCCAGAATTTCTATTATCCCAATTAGTTTAGCAGAATGACACAACTCAGTGCCCTTCCAGACAATTATTTCACCCTTCAGCTGGTGACATGATAGTAAAGGAAATAGATCATGTGATTTTTGCGTTCCCAGAAATACACCTTGTAGCTGTGCCCTGGTGTTAGAAAATCAAGTATCTCAATAATGAAAATGCTACAAATGTGCATTGTTGCAAATTATGGAAAATGATGGAGTCTTCAGCAGCAGCTAGTGTCATATCTCAGCTTGTGGCACTTCCTTTTCAAAAAGTGGATATCACAAATAAAAAAGCAGTGACCTCTGGCATGAATGCCAGAATTTTGATGCTATTTGTAGATTAGTTTTAGATAAAATACATTTCTGTCTGCAGTGTAACAAACAAAATGTCTTCAAGAATGGGACCAGGAGGCTAAAGATATGGATTCCAGTCCTGGCACTGAATACTGTCTAATAGTACCTAGAAGCTTGGGGGTTTTTGGTGTCTATTTAAAACTGATCATGCTAAAATTGTGACCATTAATATTACTGATGCTTTGGAGTTGTTCTCTAAAATTGTGAGTGGTATTTTAAGAATAGCATAAAGTCAAAAGGGGCTGGCTGACCGTTTCAGCTGCGAAGCATGCGTGTTGCATCACATGGAAGGGACTGATACATATCCTAGGGTCCTTTTTCCCAACTCTGTCATTTGACATTTGGCAGTATGAAAATGCACACAATATGAGTGTGCACTGCCAAGTGGAGCTTGTGGTGAAGTTGCAACCTGTCAGTGACAGATGCAAACTTGAGTGTAGCTCTGAGTGATACATCCAACCTGGATGCTAGCTGTTGTTAGCTTTCAGCTGGTTGGTTGCACCTCCAGCTGATGAAGAGCTGCTACTTGTCTAGCAGCACTGAGCTGGGTCTTGAATTTTTGCGAACATAGCAGTGTTTATTCTCTGTTTCTTGCTCTCTGCTTTTCACTTTTTCAAGGAATGGTAGTTGGAGACATGTCTTGCCTCTATCTTTACATCTTTCCATTGTTTCCAGCTTCTTGCCATAGAGAAGAGTGGCTTGTTTTTGGAAGTGAATCTTTTAGGTGCCAGACTCCTAAAAATTAGTTTCTACAATAATTATTTTACTAGTTTTAGTTTTTATAATATGTTACTTTTCGACTCCTGTTACAATTTTGCCTACTTTTTTGTAGAAAAATTATTTCTAGACTAAACGTCATACTGTGGATTATCTTGTAGACCCAAAATAGTGGATTTTAACACATTTTCTTTCTTTCCTCTTTCAAATAAATCCTTCTACTGCTCTGTAGCAGTGCTTTTTACTAATGAGAGCTATTGCCAGGCTTCCTTGTTATGGCACTTTGTTAGAAATGTCCCTAACGTACAAAAGTGATGGCGTACTGGGCTTTCATCAGTTCTTAGCCATTGTCACAATTAGGATCAGTATTTTATTTGGAGCTCTGTGATTCAGTTCAGATCTCTTTAATTCTCAAGGGGGGGCTGCTCACAAGGGGAAAAATTCAGTTTTTGTACAGGCTTGTCTTCAAATTCCTACATAGAACACTAACTTAAAAGAACAATGTTGTAACAGAGATGAGGTATGAATTATTTGTCTGTAACCTGCTAGAAAGTTTAAAATAGAGCACTAATATAATAAGTAAGGCCCGAGTCTTCCTTTTCTCGTTAAGATTCTGTTTAGACATTTGTAGAATTCCTTTGTTTTGGAACAGTTTCATCATGTCTCTGGTTCTATAGATCATTTGGTGGGTGGATCAGACATAATTTTACCAAAAGTCTATTCACATGCAATAAACCTGTGTTTCTAAAGAGGAGCTATTTCTCTGATTCTCTCAAAGATGTTAGCAAATTCTGCACCATATTGAGTGCCCTTCAGCAGCAGGTGAAGAATTCAACAGCTTGTGGGAGTGCTAATTAGAGCTAATAATAACTTCAATGGCCTGCCTTGGCTTTAAAATGCCTGACAGAAATTACCCTGTCCTTGAAGGACAGAGATTTTCTTTCTGTCCACGTGTCTGATGAGGGATGCTCATGCCTTCATGTTTCTGTATTTAGTGATCACACACAATTAACCAAGTGGGTGCTTGTGTGTGAATGAAAGAGGAGTGGGTGGTGTTGGGGAATCAAGAGGAAAAAAGGCAGAGATATCTCTCAAAAATACACCAGGATTCCATTATTAGAGGGATTTCTCTTGTAGGCTAAATAGCCTTGTTAAAACCAGAAATAATAACAGGAAAGCAATTAGGAGAGGAATTGGATTATTCATAATTAAACCTTTTCGCTCTAATTTTGGTATTTTTTCCATGGTTAGTTTGCTGAAATATGTACAGAGAGTCTGAGGGAAACGAAATCTTTAATTTCAACAAGTACCCAAAAAGCTCTGAGGTACGAAATTTTTATTTTATCTGTCTAATAGGTTGCTGATGGTGCAGAAAACAATGCTATTTTCAAGGAGGTTGCCCTAGACTTTTCCAGTGCAAGTATTATTAACACTCGCCAGAAAAAAAAGAATTACAGTCTTTTATGAGCAGTTGTTAGAATGGTAAATTTGGGGGTTTTCTGACTTCTCTTTCTTTTGCTAAAGAGATTTTTGGAAATCAATCAATTAAATTTGAGGGGGGAAAGGGTCTTTAAAATTCTAATAGAGCCAGGAATTATAAATAAAATCACTGTAGTCATTCAAAGAAAAACAAAGGTTAAATGTCTGTGTGGTTTGTTTTTTGGTTTGTTTTTTTTTTTCAAAAATTACTGTTTTCCTCTACACAAGAATCAGTGGAGAAGGCTTCACAGAAACTGCTGGAATTAACCTGAAGTTTTAATGACGTAAATGACATCAGAGTCTGGTCACTGTAGTCTTTAGGATTTAGAAAAATCAATAAATTAATATGCCTGGGCTGAATATGAGAAGTGTCTTCCACTATTTTGTCAGCTCCAATAATGCTATCACTACTGCTTACTCCTTTGTAAACTGTGTGATGTTTTAGTTTTTTTCAAATGCTGTTATTCCTACATTAGATGATGAGAAGACTGATAAGGTGGACTGCAGTTGTTTGTTTTTTTTAAATCGAGGATGAAAACTTAAAATTACAATAAAAAAAAAAAAAAAAAAAAAAAAGAAAAGAGGGACTCAATGGTGTATGGTCTTTAGTTCCTAACTAGACATTTGGTTTCAGTGCTGCCTGAGCAACTCTAAGCAGACTTCTTCCCCATCTTGCTGCTACCCACTCACTCCTTATCTCCTGTAGTCTCCATCATTGTCCCAGAACAGCTGGTCACTTGGTTACACAGTGAACAAGATCAGGGAGCTGATCCAGCTAAAAAATAGGATCACCAGGAAAAAAATAGGATTATTTTTCAATTGGATCAGTTTCCAAGCTGTTTTGCCACAAGCAGCTACACTGGCACAATGGAGAGGCTTATGAAGTACCTGCAACAGTGGCCTGAGGCAAGGACTGCTTAAGTTGTTAATGTCACTAAGTGTGTAATGAACTACAACCTTTCCCTTTGACTTTAAAACATGTGCAGTCGCTGAACAGTGGTTAAGTACAAAACACAAAAATCAAGTACTTGAGTCCCTGATTTTCCCCAGAGCTGGGCAGATGTGGAATGTCATCCTTCTATTAATATAAATATTTGATTTTCTGTTAGAGTCTTAATTTGGCATAACTCATGTCCTTATTCTCATTTTGGTTATACTGTTAAAGGGCATTCTAAAAATTAAAGAGCAAAGAACATTCACATTTGATTGCCTTATTCTGGTCAATTAAGTTTGCTCAGGAACACAGTCATGGACTGAGGGAATAACTTGCTGCACAGCAAGAGGGAAAATGCTGGTTTACTGCATTTTCCAACCACCTGCACCATCCAAAACCATACAATATACAATCAAGGTAGAAATTTCCAGGCACTGTCAGCTCACAGAAAATCCAAGGGGAATAATTTCAATCATAATTTTACTTAAGCTAAACTCAAAGAATATTTTAATGAAGTAAAAGAATATCTGAAACACACAATCTTCCATCTGGAAATTTTAGGGATCCAGAGAGTTCTGTAGTACAACAGTTAAGTTGTGTGGTTGTGTTTACTTTGAAAAACAAAAATACAGGTAGTCAGTAGCTGAATTATTACTTAAAGTAGATTACTGAGTAACTGTTAAAAGAAATCTTCAATCACTTGTTAAAGACCCAAGACTCATTTGTTCAGATTACTCTGGACTCGGTCCAGAATGTTTGAAGATGAGATCAGAAGCCATCATGTGCTGGGGTTGCAGAGTGCTAAATGCTGATCTGATGCATACGTTGTGAGAAGTCCTTCTGAGCTCAGAGTACCTAGACCGTGACTGGATGCAGCGTAACTCTCAGATGCCTGAGAATTTGGTTCCCTTCTGCACATCAGGATTATCGTATTCAAAGTATCCAAAGCCAGAAGTGATTTTTTTTATTATTTTTTTTTTTTAGCCCTCTTAAGAACTAGCATTGATACTTCACAGAAGGAAAGTAACTAATAACATAAGTATTTCTGGTAAGCCCATAAATGTCAACTATTTGATGGTATTTAGAGTAACGTTTTGTTTAAATGAATGGCTAGATACATCCTAAGGCCACGTAGGTATTCTCAGTGAATTCATTGACTAGTACTTGATGTTTTGTAAAGGTGAAGGTTTTTTACAGATATGCGCAGTCTTCATAAACTGGATTGGAAAGATAGAAAAGGGCACAGAATCATAAAAGAAAAAACAAACAAATCCAAAGTACAAATCCTATGAACTTAATAAAATGCCAGAAGTGAGGTGCAAAGATTCCTCTTGGATGGAATATTATGTCACACTCCTGCTTTTATTTTTATTCTCTAAGAACCTCTGCAGTAATTGTGTTCATTTCTGCTACCTAAAATTCCAGATGTTAAGGTCTCTACCCTCAGCAAATTATGGTATGTCCTGTCCCTACTGAAGAATACAGTGTAGTCAGCAGACCTTCCCATTGCCACTTAATCCGAGCTGTGACTTAGGGAGATTAAAATAGTAAGCAGCACAACTGTCTATTTTGGGAGCTGGATCAAAGACTCTTAAGTTTTGTCCATTTGCTTCAGTTAAGAATCTCCATTGCATTCCTTAGAAATGCTGACACTACTAAGCCAGAGGGTGCTGAGACACGTTACTTGGCTGAAGTTTCTTATAAAAGTTACAGTTCCTTTAAATTAACATGTTAAAATAAAAGATCACATTATGGTCACATAGCATGTGAGAAGAGACCAAGGCTATTAAATGGCATGCAAGAGGATCACGCAGAACTCCTCCCTCCAGGAAAGAGTGCAGGGATTGCTATTGGGGCTCTGGCAGAGAGGAAAGGCACATGAAGTTTTTTGAAAGGGTGAATCCTAAAGCTATCTGTGCCCTAGGAAAAATGTGGAAACCTCCCAATGCTCTCTGTGGGACAGCCTATTCTACTGGTGTAGAATGGAGGCTGCAGGTCACCAATTCATGTGTAGTAAGCAAAATCTCATGTTGAATAGACATTTATGTATCTTTGATGGTATTTGAAATGTCGTTATTTATTGGCCAGAAGAATGCTTTCAGTGTTTCTTTTTTCTGTCCTGACCTTGGTGTGCTCTGGAGACCGATATGTACAGGACAACTGGAACCAGTTGGAATACCGTCTTTCTGGTGACGGCAATGCCCAGATACTCTCACTGTTATATTGCAGAGTACTGTAGTATGCAAGCAAACTTGGGGACAATGAAGTACTTACTACCCAATATGAGTAAAGATGGCAGAATTGCAATTATAGTAGTCAGTGAAACACAGAAGAGCAATTTCGGCACTGCACACTGACATATTTTCTTTAGGAACCTTTTTAGAGCCTTATTTGGACAAGCTATAGACAAAGATTTCTAGTACAAACACCTCATTTTAGTATCTCAGCTTTCATTACTCTGATGTCATCTACTAAGAAAGCAATGATTTATTATGTCCCTTACAAAAACCTGCTCCCAATTAAAAGAACAAGCTTTAATTTCTATTCCCAGGTAAGCAGAAGGTAAGCACGACAGATAGAGAGCACATTAGATTTTTAGATGATGTGCCAGCTGGCTTTCCATGTAGTTTCTAGCACTGCAGAGGTCCAGTCACTGATGCTGAATGTTTTATATTAATATTCTAAGTTCTCTTATTTGTTTTAGGTCTAGACTCTAATTTTGCAACTTGCCCCGCTCATTTCTGCAGTAATGGAAGAGCAGGCCAGAGAATTAGCTGTAATCTAGTCACAGTTCCCTCCATTTGCTCTGTACTCTGGATGGAGGAATGCATCCTGTCCATTAAACTCTTTACTGCTTCCTGAAAAATATACAAAAACTACTTTGGGGTTACTTTCCAGTGTCAGAGAAGACTTCATTTTTCTCCTGGTTGCAGTTGGTCCTTAACTTGAACAGCAGATTTGGGGAATCCTGCACACATACAGTCTGTGAAAGTCTTGTTCTTGATGGTGAACCTCTGCTCTAGGTCATGCTGCATCCAGCTAACTCTCATATGCGTAATCACATGAAATGCAATTAGGGCTGTCAGGTTTCCTCGTAGTTTAGCTAGACACTGTTGTGTAGGTGGCAATCTATATGTTGTCATAGACATAAGCTATTTTAGTCAAGATTAGCTATGAAATTGTACAGATGTTCAAAAGGTCTGAAAACTGCTGACTAGTGAATTGCAGAAGAGTGATATTGCAGCTTTAACAGGGACTGGAGTCTAGGCTTAGACATTAAAAAGAATTTAAGTAGCTACTAAGGGCTTGATTCAATACCTGTAGAAGGCCTTTGGAATTCTTACGTAATGTAATTCAGTAAGAAAGACGCATAGTTTAAAAATCATGTATCTGGCACAATAAACTGGAGGTTAAACCTTTTCCATATGTCCTAAAAACATTGCTAATTCAGATTGTTATTTGTTCCTCACAGTTTAGGCACTGAAAGTAATATACTGCTTCAGTAATAGCAATCAATTTCAGAAATGCAGTAGCTTTCATATCTTTCTGAAAATAATGATAACCATTTTAAATAGTATCCATCATTCTTACAAGTGATTAAACTTTTAAAAAAATTTCCTTGGAAAGTGTTAAGCCCTGGGGTGAAAGCATTGCCTGAATAATAGCATTCAAAATATCTTGTTTGTAGTGAATAAAAATTGCTCAAACAATTCCCCCTTAAAAATAAGATCAGAGTTTCTCCCATGCCCCTTCCCTTCCTTTTGCCAGCCCCTAAAAAGCAAACCTTGAATGCATTGTCATCTTAAGTTAAAAACACAAGTGACATAAATATGAAAACTAGCAATTCTACTTCACCAAAAGACAGAAAGAAATCAACTGGAAATACAATTAATCAAAGTACTACCCTTTTAAATCATAAATACAATTTCTTAACATGCTTTTTGTCTGAAAGCCCTTAAAATTTAATTATTAGTATTTTTATAACAACTCATAGAATTCCAATCAAAGGTTGCTTCTGGACAGGTTTTAGGCTAAAGTCATGACAATTAATTGCTTGGACAATAAATTAATTAGACAAATAAATCAGAATGTATTCCGATAGTTTTTCAGTATAGTTTTTTAATTAATGTAACTAAGGAGCACACACACCTCTCCCATCCCAATTTGACAGAATCCCTGATTTGAGTGGCTTTTGGAAAAGCATATTAGCAAACATGGAGTTAAACTTTAACTGATGTCCTCCAACATCCCTTATGACCCATTGTTGCTGAAAGGGAGAAGAGTGGTGCTTGAAACACTGAATAAAATCCTTCAGTCCGATACTACAGTTTGTCTTTGGACTGCGATGCACAAAGTAGAGCCAGAAGTAACGTGATATACACAAGATTTTAAAATGAAAAATTTAATCTCAGCAGTATTTTTACAAAGTTAGCATTAAGATATGGGAAAACATACCAGTGTAGCAGAATTTGATGGGAATTTGTCAACTCCAGAGGCAATGCAAGATCAAACATATGTGTATGTTTTTCTATTTGTTCTTGAACCTGGTCTGTCATCATCTGCGCCATGGTTCAGTACCTTCCTCTGTAAGTAGTCTCCATCAGTTTCACTTAAGTAAGTAAAGCAATGTGCAAAAATAGAAAATGGTGTTTCGATCAAGTACTTCAAAATAGCAGAAATTTTGAGAGTTTCCCTAATAAAAATTGATCTTTCAGAGGGAACGTGCTGGTTTTATTCCAAAGACCAATATGTGTTTAAACACCTTCTCCACTCATACTCAATATTTCTAGCTTTCTTCTGTCAATTCCTTTCTGTTATTTACCTGATAGCTATTTATTGCACTTGTAGCAACACTATGAAGTCTGGAGGCCAAGTAGGAGCCCAAATGTAAACAGTATTGTAGGTAAAAGATTCAAACAGACTTTACTGGACTGGGCAAGCAAATCAGAGAGGGCAGGAGAATGTCGGTAAGTATCTTTAGGCAACATCTCCCGTTTCTGCAACCATGGTGTATTAGAAGCACTTCAGCACCAGCAAAAGCTTTCATCGGCTGATTATAATAGGTATGTGTAAGGGTGTGCAATCCAGTGTGGTTATTAGTTGCTGGAAATATTAGCAAAGGTAACAATATTTTAAAAATCAAAAGGAACAAGCAAGAAAGATGTCATAATAGTATAACTCAAAACACAGTACATTTTTCTAGAAGAAAGGCTACAAAGTGTGAAAGCGGTAATTTTTTTTACTTGGAACATAGACATTAAAATATTTTTTTGCAAGAACTGTAATTCACATTTGGTCTACTGCTAAAGCAGTGAACTTTATCACCCAGTCTTGGCATGTGCAGATAGATGGCCCCTTCTGTCTCTTTTGCCAGTTATTGCTTATGTCGCCAGGAAATCTTAATCATGCTGCTTGGAAGTGGCTGCTGGCCCGTCCACCTGCTGCCAAGCTATTCCCCTGTATAACAAGCCCAACTTAGCTTCAGCAAACAGTCTCTTAGCTCTAGCTAACATATAGGAAAAAAGGTTACTGTGCTAAGGCCACCCTAGGGGACCATATGGTGTTATGAGCTACATCATCAATATTGCACTGCTGTTCATGCAATCCTATTACTAACCCTGAAGCTCCACATGGATTGGGCATAACTGTGTTTTCCAAAATGAAATGTGCGATATAAACTTAGAGTGAACCACAAAATAAGCAGAAAAGAAAAATGTTCTCTTTAGTAATGAATGGTTTATTGATAGTTATTTTCCATTAAAACTATATATATTAAAAAACAACTATAACCTTCTTTAGTTTGAGAGAAAAAGGAAGAAAATTAGGTAAGCAATTAGATTGCACTGCCACATTATCAAGAAATGTTCTGTATGTTCAAGTTTCTCGAGTGTCATATGAGTTCAACCGCTATTCATACAGTAGTAGTCAGAAGAATGTAATGCCTAAGTCAAGTGAATTACAATCCTCTGGTGAATTTAACCTCCTCATTAAGATGTTCAGTCACTTGCGTTAGTAGAAATATTGAAACTTGTTTCACGCGTGGATAGTTCCTTTGTTGATCGAGTTCCCATTATTGTCTGTTTTCATGGGAAAAAGTAAAGGGTCTTCAATTAGTTAGACTACAGTTTTATTTTGGACTCTGTGGTGAAAATTTATGTCTGAAATGATATTTGTAGATTTTTGCAGGTGCCAAAAGGAAGATTAACTGGTTTAGCTGATAAAAATTTTGGTAGAATTCAAAGACTCCTGAGAGCATTGCAAATGCTGTGTACACTACCCAGAAAATGGCAGCAAATACATTTGTAGAACTTTTCCTAATAATAGCATAACATAGATCATTAGTGTAACTGGTTAGTACCCTAACATCTGAACTTTCAACTTGCAGGACTTCTTGGACCAATATTTTGGAATGTCATAAAATTTAGCTCCTGAATCCCTGTTTAAGTAATCTAACCAGAAGTGACCTGAATTTCAAGGTCAGTGGTGATGCACAAACCCCATTGAAGTAAATTAGAAATATTAATGTTTTTTAGTCTTGTTTCCACAGGCTGTAATCATGATATATTTGTGCATATAAAGAGGGAGAGAAAGAGAATAATTCTTTTTAGTAATTTTTTGAGCCAATTTAAATCCAACTTTATAGAAAGAAAGAGGGATCAAATATTAAATTCCTGCATGTGTTCTGAAAATCAACAGCTGGATAGTGAAGAGAGATGCTTGTAGCAAGACATTTGCTACTGTGTTTACACAGGATTCAAGTAAACATTTAATTCTAGAACCTCGCTTCTCCATAAAGCTTAGCTGTTACCTTGCTCTCTGTCATTTGGAAACAACCAGCTGCTCGTCAGACAGGGAAACTTAGAGAGGACTGGCTTGTGCTTGAGTTCAATTCATGCAGGAACTGCGGATGCAATTAGCTCAAACAATTTTGTCCCTGGAATTTGATCTTTTTTGAGCACCAGTACCAAACAGGAGTGTAGTAGCTTCCCACTTGGTGCAGTGAGCAGCCCTGGGCCAGTCACTACCTGGTCCATGAGCCTGTCCGCACTAGCTACTCAGTGGACACAAGCATACCCCTGAAACAGTCACAGCATGCGTGCAGAGCAAGGCAAAAAAGGCTAGGTAGCAGGCACGAGGAGGTGGCAGCAGTGTGGGGCTGGGGAGGCAGACCATGGAGTGGATCTGACTGAGGAGGGTCCTGGCAAGGGTTATATAAGGTATGTGATGAAGCTAGACTTTGTGGGGACATCCATGGGTAATTCAGGGATATAGACACACTGTAGAGATGGGAAGGAACTGAGAACCTTGGGACAGGAGCGTCATGGAAGTACAGCTGGAGTTTAGGACATGAGGAGTTTAGGATACATAGGATCTAAGTGACTGGAAACCAAACTTAGTTCTTAGCTCAACAACACGCATTTTCATATCAACTACTGAATAATTCAGCACTACACAATGAAATGGAATAATGGAATATATTCCCACCTAGTTTTGTGTTTCCAGGAGAAGAATCAAAATAAATAAGAGCTTATGTTGAAATATTTTTGCATGTTTTTAGAAAGAATCATCTTGGCTCAACTTCAGGGATGTTATTTTTATGTACTTACTTCTGGTCTTTTTCTGGGATGCTGCTTTTAGATAATGAACTTTTGCCAAAAAATGCTACATAAATATACAAGAAAACCATGGCATTTCAGAAACACTCTGTGGCTTTTTAAGAATAACCTCTGTGTGTGTTTTAAATGTGATGTTGTGTTTGCTTGGTAATGCAATCCATCTTATTCTACATAATTAAGTATAAAATAAGAACCTATAACATATATTTATGTACATAACTAGAACAAAAGGATTTACATACACCTATCCACAGTGGTTTACCTGCTGCAGTCTAATTCCTATAAATTCTTTTTTTGTGATGTAATTTCTTTTACTGTGTAGGTGGATAGAATGATACAGAGAAAAGTGAAGCAGAGTGTTGTTTATTTGCTGGGTACAAATAAATGAGAAGGACTTTTACGCAGTGATTGCTCTTTTAGAGGATGGTTCCCTTATAGGCAATTGCTTGTGCTAAAATTACATGCCAGACACTCAGCTTTGAGAAGGCTTTGTAGCTCCTTATAGTTATACTGTTCATTGCTGCAGTTCCTGATAAAGCAAGAAAAAGCAAGCTCCGAGGCAGAAGGATATTAAGGTAAAATACATACTATGCTCACTAAGTGCTGTCTCTACTTGACAGCGTTAAAAGGCCTCTCATGTAAGGCTAAAAACTTCACTGCCCTTCCTTAGTGAGTCCTTTATTGCCATTTGCATACTCCATTGTGGCAAACAGATTTACCTCCTTTAGAAGGGAAACAAGGAAAAAGACTCCTTGAGTTTACTAGGTGTGGCCAACACTCTGGAGTGGATTTTGGGGAAAGACAGAACTAGCTGAGCTATACTGTCAAATCAAATGGTAACAGAAATAAGGCAAAGTTTTGAGAACAGGGAATTGCATTATCTTCTGGAAAAAGCTAGTGTGGCTGAGGTTGGCTTGGGGAAGGAGAACAAGGTAGTGAAAGGTGCAGAAATCTACATTAATGTAAATCAATAGTGTAAGTTAGAGTTGCACTGATTTAAAACTGACAGGAGATGAGGGTCTGAGTTCCACATAATGGAATATTGGGGCCTTTAACCTTGTAACTGCTCCCTGTAGCAAGTCTACTTTGGCTGTGGATAGCTCCTAGAAGAAAACACAGTAGATTTTTTTGCATTTTTAGAAATGTACCTGTTCTTCTTCTTAAATAAGTCTCTTGCTTCAATATACTATGAACTTAGCCGTATCTGCTAGTGCTAATATGACATGTGACCTGTCTTTTGTGGCCTACAGGTGAGGTTTTAGGCTGCAGAGCCAATGAGCAAACAAGTGAAGTCCGTTGACATAGGAGTAACTAGGTCATGAGGGGAAAGGGGGATGGAGAGAGTGAAGTGACTGACCTTGCTATAAAAGGTGCCACAGAGTGTGGGGGTAGGACAATGTAAGTTGCCATAAGGCGAGACCTGTGACTGTAAACGAATGGGGGTGCAGCGGCCTTCTGTCTGTGCCTTGTGTTTGTACCCAAGGTGAACTAAACTTTAAGCACACAATGGAGTCTGGATAGATCTGGGCAAAGATGATGTGAGAAGCCTCAAACTAAAATTAGTGCTCTGATTTTTTGTTCTGTCAGAAGTACAGAATTTGATCAAGGTTTCTAAATAGCTTGCTGAGAGACTGTTAAGGATGTGCAGGCCTTGCTGCCTGGTAAGCCAGGCCAAGTTACAGCCTTAATTGAAATTTACAGTTCTCATTTTGTTTTAATTCAAGGATTTTATATTGTTCAAAATAAAACCCAAGGGGAACTTTAATCTGCAGCATCAAGGAAAGGTGGTCCTCCCTCCTGTAGATTGCAATCACTATGTCTATTACATATAAAGCATTTTTATAGCAAATTGTTTCTAAAGCTGTTAATACAAATTAACATAAATGCGAAACACAGCTATTGAAAGAGGCCATATTTCTGTGAATGTGCATGTGTTGCTTTATTTCCAGCTAAGCAGAAAGCTACATTTATCCCTTCCAGAGTTAGAGTATTAGAAATGCAGTTAGATAAGAAAGAAAACTAATGCTTGCTATGTATGGCTCAACGGTGAAGGCACACATGGAATTGTCTTTGTCAATCACATAGAGAGGTTTTAAGAAATGCAGTTGTGTTAAGCACTGTCATACTCAACAGTCACACAGATACTGACATAATGTGCAGTGTCACAAATGCATGGAAAATGGTTGTACAACCATGTAAATGACAAAGATCCTCCGCAGTACTTCTCTACAAAACATACTGCAGATGTATCTCTCCCTCAAAGATGTTGATCATACAAGGTGAAAGGCAACCTACATTAGGCAACTCAGAAAATGAAAGCTTATACACTGTCAGATAGCTAGAAATTTTTATTCTTAGTAGGAAACTGAATCTATTTTATAGAATACTTCCAGCCCAAGAAGATTATAACTGATATCAGTTCAGTGTATGTTTTCAAACTAATACATTTTTAAATTAGCTTCAGCAGAAATTTTTTTAAAGGTCAGATTACCTTAAGTCTTTAGTATCAGAATGTATAGATTTCCACTGAGAAATGTTTGTTGTAATTACAAACAACTATATTTTCCAATAAACACAGACAGTTATAAATACCATATTTTAAGGGAACATAACACTCAAACCCCAAACCCCAACATGTTGATGGCCAGACAGTCAATACTACTTAATTTCTATAGCATAAACATTTCAAAAAAAGTTCATTATCATTATTTATGTTTGATGGGATATTACCTTTTTTCTTTCCTCCATATGTATTTGCTGGGGTGATGATACAAGAAAGCAACAAAAATGAGAAGAGTTGCAAACCTTTCATTTCTTCTTTCTCTGAATGAGAGTTGGGAATGCACTGCTAAATTCTGCCAAGAGAAGGGAAAAGGAGAGAATTATCGATGCTTTGCAAGAAATTCTTTGCCCATTAATCATTAACCTTGAATTCTCCTGTCCACTGCTCCAGTCTTTCCTTTTATGGAAGTGAAAACAGAATTTGCCTGTTTCCAACCTCATCTTTTTTATTTTATGCCACTTGTGACAAAAATAATTTGGAACTGGATCCTTCTACCTTGCTCAACAGTGCTCTGCTCTCAACACAGCGGACTTGAGGGCATTTGTTCTCTGAAATACTGCTAAAGGCCATGGGTAGCCAGCTCAAATTTGGTTGGTCAACAGGTCAGTCTGAACACATTGCAAAATAACCGTAAGAGCTGAAGGTTAATCTAAATATTTCATTAACATAAACAAATCACAGTAAGGGAAATATCAAAATTCTGTATATAATAAACACTTCTCTTATTTCAGTGATAAAATTGGTATCAGATTTTAGACAATTGCAAAATGTTTCCTTTCAAATTAAGTGAATAATTTTTATCACATAAGAAATTTAGTAATGAAGCACAATTAACCAACATCTCTCTCCACGTCTGGTAAAACAATCATACAGAAGTGCATGTAGTAAATGTAGAAGAGAGCATAGAGAAAAAGCATTGTGGAATTTTCCTTAGAAATAGGTCTCTGGCACAGTCAACTTTCTCCCAGGTTCTGAATGATTAAGAAGCCCTCATGTGCTCAAGGAGAGGCGATAGCGTAAATTCTTTGCCAAACTTAGTTAAGGATTTGCTGTTAGTAATAGCAAATAGAGACAATATTTTAAGAACACTAGAACAATCTGTGTCAGACTAGACAACTGAAACAGAGCTTGTAAACTTGAAAAAATGTATTTTGTGTATTCAGTGACCCCTAGGTTTTTTATGAAGCTTCTTATCATAATTACTAAATCTAGAATGTGTGAAATGATGGCCATACCATCCAAGCCTGAGGAATTTTTCATTGTTCTATTGTTTTTATAATTAAGAACTATTTTAAAGTGTCCCAGCTAAAAGATTTTTCTTTCTTTTAGAAGAGAGTAAGTCTCATAGGACCCATATGCCATAGCAGAACGGGTATGTTAGATTACAATTAAAAAAAAGTATTCTCAGCAGGGAAACTCTGCTGTCATGTTTGATGCATTGTTTTGGCATACAAGAGCATGTTTCATGGAGAGTGGCCCATGGTGCTGGATGTTGCATGAATAAAGGAGAAAAATACCCATCACTTCCTTTCCCTGCTCACTTTGAAGAGCTTCGAGCCTAGGATACAGCAAACAGCTAGAAAACTCTACAAGCAATCTCTAAGATCATACCAGTTACCACGGTTGGCAGTGAGCTTGGCACACCAACATCTAAAGAGTTGTCAAGACTGTTTGATCAGTGTGTGTGTGAAAGTATATTAATAAAGAGGGAATGTGGTAACTGAGGTGATATGATCAAAATGCCTGGCTGATAAATACTCTTCACAGAAGTATTTTCAGGGGATGTGAGCAAGAAAAGATATACAGTAATTACGACAGGAGATAGAACTTGGACAAGAATTTAGGCTGTGATGGTGGACAGCAAATGCTGTATTTTAGCAAAGTTAACATTAGTGGAAATTACTGGTGTGATTTAGCACAACCTTGCAGTGAACTTAGAAAAATGTAAGCTGAAGATGATATGAAGATTACAGAACTGACTGACAGATTGAACGGTGATACTGGCCACAGTAATCAAGAAAGCAGAGAGCATTTAGGGGAGAAAGAGTACACATTCTATTTTCTGCAGACAGGAATTGTTCTGGAACAGGGTGGTAGATCTGTCAGGAACAGAAGAGGCTGTTGGATCTTTGTGAGGAGAACGCCTGGAAATAAAGAATATAGGGATCAGTCTTTGGATTTACTTCTCACTAGAGAACCCATGTAGGAAACCAGAAAGGCTAATGCCATTGATGAGTGTCTTATGAAGGGTTGCTTAAAGTGGTAAGAGGAAAACTGGGAAAAGAAGGAGCTGCAAAATGAGGAGGGACCTGCCTTCCTCCCTGCTATCTGCATTGCTTCATTTGGCAATCCTGCATCAGTCATTGCTAGTATTAATTTGTCTTTCCAGTGTTGACAGAATATCAGCGATAATGGTGAGAGTGCTGAGCAGTGTTATAGGAATAATTGTACAGCATTTGAATGAGAGATTCCACAGTGCATGTTCAAGATGAGTTTATGTAGCACAAAATTGCATACTATGGCACATTAGTCCACAGAGAGCAGATGCGATTGTGTTCTGGAGGAAGGAGCTGCTCCAATGGCGTCTATTTTCAGAGTGTGTTTGGGTTTTGTTTTTTTTAACCCTAGGTCTCTTCTCCATTTGATTTACATGAGTAATTCCAATTACCTTTATTATCTACTCATAAAGAAAAGAATGGGTCTTCTGCAACGTAATGAGCATTAGAGGTAGAAGACTCCAGACAAATAATTTTCCTGTGAATCCAAATATTGAAATCGTGACCTTTGCCATCTTCAACATGTTTATCTGGTCACTTGGTGAAGTTACTGACTTTGCTTGAGCTGCTTTCTCTCAGCTTGATTATGAATATGAGCTGGCAGTGTACCCAGGTGGCCAAGAAGGCCAAGGGCATTCTGGCCTATATCAGGAATAGTGTGGTGAGCAGGACTCGGGAGGTGATCATCCCCCTGTACTCGGCACTGGTGAGACCCCACCTCAAGTACTGTGCTCAGTTTTGGGCCCCTCACTACAAGAAAGACATTGAGGTNTAAGTTTGTATAGCATATATAATATTCTATAAGTATGTAACCTAAATTGTCTTTGGTACATTATGAGAATAGAAAAAATGGAGAGAGTTATTTGTCAGAAGGGACTGTGCAATAGCTACTCAGAGTCACTTGCTGCATGTTGCATCACATACTGAAATGGCTTTTTTCAGCCACATTTGAATCTGCATGAGGTGCAGTGAGAGGAAGCTGCAATATTCTGGGTGAAAAAAGAGGATCCTCTGGAAGAATGAGGATGCTCTGGGTCTTCAGATTAGTCCACTGGTCAATCATAAACAATGCTCTCTGAATTAAACTGGGTACTTCTGAGACACTGATAGCTGTCTGCTGGTCTGCCAGGGCAGTATGAACTGCAAGACTGCTCTGCTACAGTTCTGTACCATTGGCAATGACAAAATTTCCAACAGGTACTAAAAAATCAGGGAATGGAAATCTCAGGGACTATAAAGAAGCTGGGAGATTGAGGCAGGAAAATGACATCTGGAATATGCAAGCTACACTGTGTCCTGATGTGACTTTCAAGAGTGAGTGGAAGATTTATTCTTTACAGTTGGGTTTGTTTGTTACTTGTGCTCTGGGTAATGCAAATGAATAATTTGGTATTTGCAAAAACCTTGATTCTTAAAAAAATGTCAGAAATTAAGTTCTTAAATTTAAGGTTTAAATATGTTAACCATAAAATTTAAAGGATCCATTAAAAAAAAGTAGTTATTCTTCTACCAAGTGAGTAGGTCTGATCTCTCTTTTCCATAACACCCAGCATGTGCACATTACTTCATTTACCACATTGAAATCACCCAAACCTACTGCTCTTCTGTGGAACAGATAGAACACATATTTTGCATTGCATGGAGGCTAGTGCTTTGCTTGCTTAATATGAAATAGAACCTTTTTTTAAAAACACAGCATCCAAAACCAAAATTCTAGGTTATACCTAGTTTGCATATACCTCAAGAGGGTTTGATAACTTTCTCTCTTCTGCTAGAAATGCTGCTTGTACAACATATACCCAGGAGGTATTCTCTTAATCAGAATCCCCATCTGCTTCTTGGCTAATGCTCCAGTTATAGTCAGACCTCTTGCACATATTCACATCTATAATAAAATTGATGGTTTCACTATTGAGAAGCAGCATGTGACTAATGGGGTATCGTATCATGCAAGCTTTTGCTCAAATATACCATTCTAACTGAGTTAAATAAAGGAACACAGAGCAGAAATTTGTCAGGCATACAGTCCTGGTTTTTTCCTGAGATCACACTGTTCATCAAGATGGTTTTCAATCACCTGAAGACCAATAACACTGTAGTACAAGATGTTCTTTCAGGTTTAGAAGAGATTTTATGGGCCAGAACTTCAGCTGGCATAAATTGGCTTCTGTGCAGCTATAATGAATTTCACCAGCTGAAGATCCACCCTGTGTTCCTATAATTACCCACTGGCATCTGAAAAAAGATTCATGTGATGGTTATGCTAATACATCTGAGGTTATAGAGCAAGAAAATTTTTATGTGGTTGGATTTTTAATGCAATTTTTTAATCCAGAATTTATCCTGCCAGTTTCATCTTTCCTAGGATTTTTTAATATCAAATAACTCTGAAGAGACATTTTTAGATGGACTTTTTTGTGTGGATTCATGGCTTATGTCAAACATACGGCAGCTGCACATGAGTCTGAAACTTCCTTTAGAGCAATAGCTATTGAGCCATCAGACTTTTCATTGTTAAATTCACACTTAAATAAATGATCAGCAAACTTTGTTTTCTGATATTAAGAAAACCACTCATTTGCATAAGCATAGCCTTGTGAAATATGAGTTTCTTCTGCAACATACATTTCATACACTGTAGCCCCTGATAAGGTAGTATTCTTCCAGGACTCATCACCCAGAATATTGTCTGACTTTCCTTGGATGCACAGCTGGGACTAGGAATTGCATCCTTGCAGTTATAAGTTTTCTTGCAAGTTTAACGCATTCTGTGTATGTGTGCCTTTTAAGAATTTTTAAAACACACTCCACTGAACAGTTTTCATTATGAACAGCTGTAAACAAAGACGAGAACCCAAATACAACTGCAAGCATAAATATAATTGTACAATAAGTGGGTCATCTGCTCCTACTTTCAACTTAAAAAAAAAAAAAAGGCATTTTTTAGCTTGTTTCCTTCAATGTTAGCCTAGGGCTTTTTGTAACAATGCATTATTTGTTTAGTTGCCTTAGAGGAATGCTATTTCTTGGCTTATGTGTCTGTCTGTCTTCCTCATGGGTACACTGTGTTCACTTGGGCTATGTCTCTGAAAGCTTAACAAATCAGAAAAGCACAGATTAGGCGAACCAAAGAAAATGGGAGAATAAATCCCAACAAATCTGGTCTGCCCATGCTCTTGCAGTATGTGTAGAATATTCTGTACTTGCAGATTACTCCTGCCTTAAAATAGGTGAGGAGCTAGCCTACTCCCTGACTTTCCTTGCTATTAGTTCTATTCTTCAGCAGACTGGGCTAAATTTCTACAGGGTTATACACTACTGGAAAAGGTAGTACAGCTGCAGACTTCTTTTCCACCTGCACTCTATCTTGTTTTGGATTTTCAGTGTTGTCAATGTCCTATTTCAGGGCTGATTGTATGGCCTGTAAAATTTTACATTGAATTTATCATCATTAAAGCAGATTTTTCATAGACCTGTGATCTGTAACATGTAGGAAAGCTTCCATGAATCAGCACTGCAGTGTCAATACTGTGAAGAACAGATGTGCTTTTGGAAACCCCAGCATGCCTGCTGAGGATATTTCCCTTCATTAGGCTGGGTAAGAAACAGCTAAACCTGTGCAACAAACCTCATTGGAAGACTGAGACCCAACCTCTTTTTTTATTTGTTTGTTTGGGGTTTTTTGGGGGGTTGTTTTTGTTTTGTTTGTTGTTTCTTTTGTTGTTGTTGTTTTGGTGGTGGTGGTTTGTTGTTTTGTTGGTTCTTTTTTTTTCCTTCCTTGGGGATTGGGCTTTATGATTTTAAGCAAAACCAACACAAGTGCAATGACTTTTGAAGATGCCTTGCTTGTTCACCTTCCTAACATCAAACAGGAGCATATCTGAAAGAGATGAATACGTGGTAAAACCAACAATGCTCTCTCCCTTCCCTTTCTAGCTACTGTACTTAGGAGGGAGATTTTAACAACAAATAGAAAGCAGATTTGTTTCAGAAATTGATTGATGGTTCTTATGAATAAAGAAGACAGCAAGAACAAGACAACCAGGGCTTATTGTAGGCAACATATTTGAAGAGGATACACTTGAAAGCACTTAAAACAAAAGACAGAGAACCATGCCAAAATAAAGGAACTTGAAAGACATTAAACATTCAAGTGCTGATTGATGATGACTCTTAGGAGTTAACAGGCTCACAAGAGCAAAACCTGGATCTCTGTGGAGCTGCTGTCACTGAAATTGAGTCTTTATGAAAAGGGAAGAACAAACAGACAAGAAAGCTGAAAGAAGAGAAAAGGATTAAAATACACAGAGTAGATACAAACAAATAGATCTGAGTAATGAAACAAAAATCTTTTTGACAATAAGGAAAAAAGAATGAGAAACACAAACCTGTTATCTGAATAGATAGAAGTCTTCACAGCATAGCCAGACTAATCAGAAGTAAAAAATATTTCTAGGCAATCATTTCTTCTGTACCTGCTGACTGCATGATTTTCAACACCTGTGTCTGAAACAAGTGGTTGTGGCCACCAGACCCAGGAGGCACTTTCAGGGGCAATACTGAATGTCTAGGTTTAAAAAAAAAAAA
>VYXH01002111.1:39856-71270 GCA_013397275.1 Burhinus bistriatus
AAAAAAAGAAAGAAAGAAAGAAAGCAAAAGGAACTCCTTTTTTGGAGAAGATGATCCCATTACTTAGAAGAAAAAATTACTTGGTGTTAAATTAAGTGCTTATCAAAATGAATACAACAGAATATGACAACAAAGAATTTAGATAATAACTTGAAAATAAGGATTTAGACAATATTTCCTCATTCATTCAGTGCATGTGATTTGCTATGTCAAAGCCGTGTTTAGCAATTTTATGTTATCTCCTTGGCTTCATAACGATAGATACTGGTAATGGATTTCATGGCCCAGTTACTACAGACATGACAATAGCTGACATTGTATAATGTTGCAGTTTCCTAATGTACCAAATAAGGAAAATTCAAGTATAAAATGTCCATGTATACCATCATTTCTGAAAGTTAGTTCTTCCCTACAAGGTTGCTTAGTTTCACGGGTGCTTATGAATAAGAGTTGATGCTCGTCTGTTAAGGAAATTGTTTTCAGATTTTGCCCAGGCAAATTGGGTGCATTGAGACTAGTGGGTGCAGAGAATGAAACCCCCTGAAAATCTGACTTTTAGAGAGTTGCCCTTATATCACAAGGAATGAACCCAATATGCGGCTGGAGAGTTGTGCTAGAATGCCGTACAGCCAGGTGCAGCAATGCTTAAGAGCTTACTGCTTCTGGGCTGGTGGTGTCTACGGGGCAGACCCTGGGGATGCAGCTCACAGCACACTGATCCCTGAGTTTCCAAGGTAGTCAGGACTGTGGATCTCCAGTCACCTCCTTTCCAAGCAACAGCAAAATGCCATTATGATCCTTTTCTGGAACAGACTGATTCATGAGGAGAATAACTTCCAGTCCCAGAAGAAAGCGAATAGAATTCCTTAAAAATTTGGGCTGCCAGAGGAGAAACTACTACAATATTTATAAGCCATAAATAAATTAAAAGAGCATGAGATGCAGTGGCTTACAAGAAAGCTGGAGAGGGACTTTTTACAAAGGCATGTAGTGATAGGACAAGGGGTAATGGCTTTAAACTGAAAGAGTGTAGATTCAGATTAGGTACTAGGAAGAAATTCTTAACTGTGAGGGTGGTGAGACACTGGCCCAGGTTGCCCAGAGAAGTTGTGGATGCCCCATCCCTGGAGGTGTTCAAGGCCAGGTTGGATGGGGCTTTGAGCAACCTGGTCTAGTGGGAGGTGTCCTTCCCCATGGCAGGGGGATTGGAACAAGATGATCTTTAAGGTCCCTTCCAACCCAAACCATTCTATGATTCTGGGAAACAGGTTTAATTTTTCCATTTCTTTCAAGATTTGTTGTACTGTTTTGAGTGACAGAAACTCAAACCTATACAAAATGGAACATTTCAACAGTGAGTATGTTCTTTTCCCTGAGCAGGCGCTCTCGTCACCTGAAGCAATACTGATCCTCCTCCTTTGGTGATGACAAATCAGATGGCCTTTTAAAAATACCCCCAGATAATGTTTTTATTGCAGAAGTATTAGGGAATTTTTATAGTGAGCTTTCTGGATTACTATTGTATAACAATTTTACGTATAGGCAACATAAACATCACATGTTTTAACTTCAGCTGCTAACTTGAAACCAAAAAAGCGTTCTTTGACTACAGTTCTTGGACTTTGTTCAGTCAACCTTTGAAGAAATAGAATGTGTTTTTTGAATAAATCAGGACCAGGCTTAAACACATGGGGCAAATTGCATGCTGAATTTGAAGTTAAGATTCAACGTAACAAAGGATATTACGAGAAACTATGGTGAAGTTTCAAAAAATCACTACAAAGCTAAAGTTTATTGCCAGTACTGTTCCGGCAGATCAAAGCTATGCTAATGTGGTCTAGGGTTACTTTAATATTTTGCAGCCTCTCATTCCCTCGGTGCATGTTTTAAGCATGCATATCACTCACTTTTATAATAAAATAACTTGAAAAAGCCTTCTGCTTTGTATTGGCCTCCTGAGGTAGAAAGTCACAGAGATGTTAAGTCTCATATCGCTTGCTCCTGCTTCATTATGTTTGATGAAAGAAATGTCTTGGTCATATCTTGTATCATGCAGTACTTCCTTAATAACTGGATTGCTTTAAGGAAGGACATTTTTTACCTGGATAATGAAATTTTATCCTAGTTTTTTCCCTGGTCATCTTTGTATGATACATATAGGAGGCTGGCAACGTATTAACAACTACTGCGCAGCACAATGGAAAGCTTTGAAAAGGAATTTTGTCTTTAGGGACGGATGAGTGGAACCTTTACTGTCTTCCTGAAAGATGTTCTGTGCAGCTTTTTATTCTCTGTGCAGAAAGAGGTGTGTGTATATTCTAAATACAGTTATGGGTCAGAGTGTAAATGCTAGGCTCTGTGAACTCTGTGACTAAAACCAGACCTATCAATTATGTCAGTGGGAGGTTACTGCCAAGATCAAAAGTAGATTATAGGCCTGGCTAAACCTGCACTCATGCAGCTTTGCTGGTACAGCAATCTTGGTGTGCTACCCTAGCAAAGAGCATGTTATTAATGTGGATGCAGCATATTCCAGATTGCTGTGAGTGAAAGATGCTCCCTCGAAAAAAAATATTGTCCATATAACTGTCTCTGCACTATGGCTTTTGCTTATGCAAATAGTCATGTGTCAGTTTTGTCCATGTTCTTGTCAAAAGCATTTACCAGCTCTGATTCATGATCATAGAAGCCTGACCTTCAGTAAATGGACTAACAGGGCTAAGCCAAGCCCTTGCCCTATGCCCTGGTGAAGGGGCTGAGCATCCATAAGATTCTCTATGCCACATGGGGCAGGGATAGAAACAGTTACTGTCCTGGGACAACCCCAAGTAATCCTAGGGCATCCAAATCCCCAGTCAGTCATCAAATAAAAATTGCAAAGAACATTTTTCTTTCTGATCTTTGTTTTGGTAAGGAAGTAGAAAAAGCAACTCCTAGCAGAAACCTAATTTGCCCTAAAACTGTTGGATGGAAAGATCTTGGTCTTCCTCATGGGTAAAAGACAAAATTATTAGTTTTAAAAAAATTAACCTTTGCAGGGTACAGACTTTAATACTCCAGTTTTTTCATTTTTGCCGTATTAGAGCATAGGGTTTATAACTAAGGGGTTGCAAAGCGTTGAATGTAGAAGGATTGAGAGATGATGAATGCAGAATCTTTGTTACAAAAAGAAACAGAAAGTATTGATCAAAAAATGTTCTGAGGCAAAACAATTAGGGACCCACTGACAGCAAAATGACCTGCTCATCCATCTTTCAAATGAAACGTAAAACTTAAGTCCACATCATTTGTGGCCATTTTAAACACTTGAACATTTTTGCTGAAGTCTGAATGCTGTTAATTTTGGTCTCATGGCCAAACTCCAAACTGAGTAATTATTCTGCTTATTCCTTTCCTAAATTACAACAACAGCTTCATTGGGAACAAATGCATTCATAGTTTGCTGACCTACACTGCTCTTATGTTGCTATGCACTATTAACTGTTGCTGCATTTCAAACCATGGCTGGCTGCATTTCCATGGTGGATTAAATGACCTCTGGACACAGCATGTATATCTTTAGCTTGTTTAAAAGGCTTTGGGACAAAAGGTCTTATATGTATAAATGCTATCACAGAAATAATTTCAGACTCAGAATCTGCAGGGTTTGAATTGTGTTCTTTGAACAGGGGAAACTCTTGTCATTTGGTGATGTAGCTGGATGAAGGACAGAGACTATTTGGGAGCAGAGGGTGTATGCTCATGGGTTGGGAAGCTGGTGAGCACTGATTATCATGAAAAAGATACTTTCACTGAGAAGCACTGCAAAATGGGAAGCAAAGGGAGAGTGGAGATTTACTAGAAACAGGAGGCTAGGTGCTTTGTCGATACCTGTTTCTGTATCATGAGACTAGCTAGCAGAATGGTCTTTGGGGTTTTTTTTCAGAAGGAAAGGAGATAAAATTGTTGAGAATTCTGATAAACTATTCCAGAAATTCTATGTATGGTTTCTTAAGGTTCTGTATTTTGTTCTAATTATGTTATAGCTTCTCTTAAAAAGGTTCATACGCTGCCTGGAAGGTGAGGGAAAGCCTGAAACAGGGTAAGATATGAGCGAGAGGGTTTTAAAGGCTGTATCTTCCTACTGTGCTGTTTAGCTACAGCATCACTCTTGGTTTCCAGTGCTCTGGTCATTGTATAGCACCTGAACTACTTGCCTGGAGTCTTTTTAAGCTTAGGTGCTCAACTGCACAGCTGTTTCTAAAAATCCAGAATAGTCTAAACGCAAACAGTGAACCTGTTCTTATTGTGGGAGAGCCACATGCCAAGAAAGTGCTCTTTTCTGATCCACAGAATGGTTACAGTGGCAGCAAGGAACAGATTTTAACCCAAAGGTCTCGGCTTTTGTTAGCCCTTGTCTCTGTGTTGCGAGTAGAAGCACTGTGATCTTTTCATATGACCTGAAAGCAGACTATGCTGTAGAGCTGGATAATTTGAGTTTAGCAAGTACAAAGCAGAGCTGTGCTCCCATTCTCCTAGATGTAAGCAGCTTGTTTCTCCTTCACTGGCTAGCAGATTTACAGTCAGGAAAAATCAGAAATTTATTTCCCACAACAAAGCTATTACTAAAATATATTTTTAAGTGCCTCGAAGTCACATCAGTACTTAGCAAAACTGGGAAGATATAACATTCTACAGAGAGCTGATGACAGACAGTCCAGGCTCCTGTGCAGTTCCCCACCATTTCTGAGTAAGTAGCTTTATCACGTCTCTGCTGAGGAGTACCACTGACTTGTTCAGGACCCAACTGGGAGACTGTCGGGATGCAAATGTTTATCAGCAGTAATACTGTGGTGGATTGAGCTCCCCAGTTTCTTTTTACCTCAGTGAATGAGGCTGCCATCTCCAAACTGCAGCTCATGTTTTGAGCATTAGCCTTTTGTCTGTGGTTTTGTAAAGCGTAGCGTAAACCTGTGGGGAAGTGCAGTATTCAGAGAACAACAAAATTATATATGGATTTCAAACTATTATATGCTTTGGAATAAAGGTGCTATATTCAGTGTGCTATATGCAGGTGTTCATGGTGAACTTGCATATGACTATTCAGTATCTGTCAGTTGTTGTGTGACTGGTACTAAAACTCTAACTCCCTACAGTTTTTCTTTCCTAACATTGAAGCATTTATACCAGAAGTGTTCAGTTCTTTATTTGTTATCTGAAATTATTATTATGTTTCTATACATTGCTAAGATCCATTCTTAGTGCTGTTAGGATGTGTTGGTGCTCTTTCTTTTTTATCTTCTCTCTTATGAAACTGTACTGAAAGTACAGTGTTCTTTACAAATAGGAAAGTATCGATTCCGTTCAAAATGTCAAGATTTGTCATCAAGGGAAAAAACAACAAAAAAATTGTATTGTGCACGTTACCAGTCAAAGGGACAGCTGACCATTGTGGATGGTCTCCTAATCCCTACCAGACCCCCAAAAAATGCATTTAGAGAAACTGAAGCATCTTTGAACAGTCTGTTATCAGTAAAATGGGTTCATTTTGCAACAGACTTTATTTGCTATGAATAATTTGATGAGCTTTGTTTAACTGGCAGACACAACAATAACCAATCATATCACATTTCCCACAGGCTCTGAATCATGTTAGAGCCCTTTTGCACTGTTAAATAGTTATTAGTTTTCCTCTTTCAACATCTGTTTCAGTCAATCTTGCCGTGTATCCATTCAATGATGTTATAACATGATGCTAAATATTTAAAATTACAAAACAGTTGTAAGATGGTGCCTGAACAGCATTTAGCTCTCTCATTTGGGATTTTTTCACTTAGTATATCATGTACACAACTTTAAAAGAAAGCATAGGAATCTATTAGTAAAAGAAAAACAGAAACACAGCATTAACAATTTCAGCAGAATTACAGATTTTCATTTGGATTTCAGTAGAATATAGACATCTGAATCACTTAGGAAAATGTGCATTTTTTTATCCAAACAGAAACAATCCACAGCGTTTTCCTTCCTTTCAACAATAGTCCAATTCACTGATGTTAAATTATATTGGAAAACCTATTAAAACCTAAGTAAAATTTACATGTCAGCAATTCTCATTCTGATGTAGTAGATAATGGAGACTCAACACTGCAATATTTGGGTCCCAGGATGAGTCAGTTCTTTTTGACTGGAAGGACTAGTAGACTGCTAAACCTTTCATATGAACCAATTAGTCTTTTCATTAATATTCTCATTCATAAACAACAAGGGATCTTATGCTGATCTTAAGCCTTCATTCTAACTTGTCTGTAAAAAGGCAGCTTAGTAAAACAACTTCAGTCTGAACAGAATTCGGACCACAAAAAACATATGCTTACCCAACTTCCTCTTACTTGATGATATGTTCCAGTTTGGCATAAACTATTTTATAAAACGAAAATTGAAAATAGATGTTAATGAAGATTCCCTCCTTAGAAACAGTGGAGAGATATCACAAGCAAACATTTCTCAATTTTATATCCTCTTCAACAAAAGGCACAACTCTGTCACATATTTGAATGGCTGGTTTCTCAAAATTGGCATGTTCTTCAGAATATTGCTAAATAAGATCATTGCGTACCACATTCTTGTGCCAAAATACACAAAATAACGCTGTATAATTAAGTCACATATGTATTTAGGCATCCAGGACAGAATCTCAGAATTGGGTTTTTTTAACTGTAAAATAACTGTTATGAACTAAATGCTATTCTCTCTGTGAGACAACCATAACATTTGTCTACCCAAACTCAGCAGAACTGCTTCTCTCAAATTATAGCAAACTATCAGAGACAGAAGAGAAAGAAAAGATTTAGGCCCAGATCCTGGCCATTTTGAAGTCAAAGGTTGGTCTGCCACTCCCTAAAAGAGACCAGTATTTTGCCTATAATGAAAAGTTACTTGAAGCTGGCTTTATGGTTGAATGAAATAATAAGGAATTGTGTATGAGGGAGATCAGATTTCCTGTAAAAGACCAAGGGCACATAAGCTGGTGTTCAGATAAAAATGTGCACAGTAGTCTTCTACATGCTGGATCTTGTACAGGAAAACAAGTCCATGTAATAAGATATGAATTTTGATGGAAATAGAAAAAAAAAAAAAAAAAAGAAGCCCTGACATGGGGTTTAATTGATCAGATACAGGGACAAATACAAAACCACTGATCAAGGAAAGGTTTGTATGATATACAGAAGCAGTTAGTGGGCTTGTTATCTTACCACTGGTTGTGACTGAGAATTTCATAAGGCGATTTTGCAGGATTTCATTAAGGAATACCCTGAAAAGCATGACTTTGTGGAAGCCAATCAACCTGGGTTTCAGATAGAAAGGTTCCACCTCATTAGTTTTCTTGCTTTTTTCAAGGATACAGTGGCATATCTGTGGCTGACATGGATGATACAGGGGATGTTACGCAGTGCACGTTGAAACAGAAGAAGAAGATTCTATGCTTTAGCAAGAACTGCACAGCAAGAACAACAGCATGTAACGGATAAAAATCCATCTTTGAACAGGCTACTGAGCATGATTATTAGAAAATAGTACATTTCCTTAAGGATCTGAGAGAGACCTCTTTTGTTTATTGCCGCATCTAATATGGGATGGCAATATCAATTTTAAAATAATCAATTGCTTATGAAACCAAAGCTGAAGGTAAAGAAATTACAGAATTGTGCAACAATGTCCTAGGAGACTTATCCATTTAAGATTATAGTGGAGCTAAATGACCAGTCATTTACAATGCAGACAAACTTAAATTAATACTCTCAAGTTTACTTAAGTACATACTGCATGTATTAAGAGCGTGTTCACAGTAAAACTGAGCTAAAGGATTTTAAGAATTCTGGCTGCTTTCATCTTGAAAAAAACACTTCAATGCTGTCCCAGTGAGTTAGAGAAATGAACCCTGCAGTGGGTTTGAGGGAAAAGGGGCTTAGCTCAGCCTTTCTGAAGAATAGATTTCCTAGCCTAGGGAAATAATATGAAAATGATGCTTGGCTCAGACAAGGGCATTGCTCTTGTTTGCTTTCCCAGGGGAATTTGCCTTTTGGTTTAGATGAGGGAATCCACGGGCATTTAACCACAGTTCTGGAGACTTTGCTCCAGCACAAAATGTTCACCTCTCCAAATTGCAGGCCTGGTATATCACTTTCCACATGTTTTACAGTTTCCCTCCTGTTAGGAGCCCAATGACTGGATGTTTGCAGAGCAAAGTGCACTGAAGTCTCAATCTCAGAGGCACTTCAGCGTAACAACTCTCTAGCAAAGAGAATATTCACAGCAGGTGAGGAGGAAATAAAATGTGAGGAGGGAGAAAAGACAGAGAAAAAAGAGGAGGCTGAATAGAAATGTTAAACATTCATCTCTAGTTTGTGGGATAAATGCAGGCCACTCTAGTCAGTAGACACAGCTCTACCTCTCCAGATTTCATGAAGGAAATGAGGAAACTCAGGTTTGTAGTTTAATTCATATCCCTTGATTTTACTCCCCCCTACACTGCCCTCGTGTGGTCTTAGTTCCAGCACAAAAAGTGTGCTAGAAGCACAAAAAATGATGCTTGGGATTTTGGGGTAGCGTGAAGCCAGTTGCATCAGATTTTGGACCTGATTCACGTGCTTAATTCGGGGTATTTTAACCAATCCTGCTGTTCTGGGCTAAAAATCTCATACTGAAGATTAGAATCTGTTGTTATCTGATCAGCACAGTGGTTCTTAATCTGTCAGGCCCTGTGCTCTGAAAGCCCGCCTTGCTATGATCTAAATGCCAGTTTCTTGCCCTGTTTTAGCCCCTCTGGGTTTATGTCTCTTGGTTGCTTTGTGTGGCTTGTGTGAAATGAGTTGTTGGTTCGTCTTATGCATAGGCGACGGGTGGTTATATCACGAAAATCAATGTCTCCAAGCAAATGGCCTGATTAGCACAATCAGATCTCTGAAACAGAAAGGTGAAGGCTTCAGGGGTAGTGGGACTGTACCACTTTCTCTCAGACGTGACTCCTACATCTGAGTCATTAGTTAATGCAGTCAAAAATCCCCCTGACTATAGAATGTGCTGAATATGTTTCGCTGACGTATAGAATAGTTTTGGTCTCTAACATTCATGTCCTTTTACAGCTCTAAGCTGTCTAGAGCCGTAAAGGAAATTCCACAAGACTGGCAGGAGGCAACTGTTTATTGTGGCATTGCCCATCAGTCACTCTAAGGTGATTCTGTGCTCCCCCTCACCCCCAGCAACATCTGAACAAGATCTGACTAGAGCCAGTTGGAGCCAACCGGTTGTGGCTGTGTGTAGTGTTGCACGCTATTTTCCTCTCTTAAAAAGACAGGACTGCCTGACTCTCAAAGTTGCCTCTTCTTCCTGCCTTATACCCTTTTCTGAATTGCACCCAACTGCTGGTGAAGGACAGACCATGCTTTCCAAGGATCGAGGGCTCACATTTTCCGTGGTGTAGGCAAATGTAACTCTAATAAAGCCAGTGGTACTGTGCTGGCTTATGCTGAATTGTGGCCTATAAATATTTCTACACCAGTGATTTGCTGGGCAGTGTTTTACTTTAACTTAACCTTAACTAATACTAAAATGCAGCATGGAGAGGGCACTCAGCCAGAGGTCCGGATTCTCTTCCTGGCTCAGCCGTGGTCATGCTCCATCTGCTTTGCTGTCTGTCACATGGGAATAGTAATACTGAAATTCCCTTGTAAAGTGCTTATATAGCTACAACGCACTATGTAAGAATTAATTGTTATTACTGTAGACTTTGGGAGCCAAATTTTGACCTTTCCATGCACTCATATGTCATCAAATTGCCACAAGCCTGAAGAAATAATTTAATCAGCAGGCTGTAGCAGAACGAGGACTGCAAAACCCACTCACATCGCAGATCTAATTGAAGGCTGTTGTCCCACCATCAAAACAGAACAGGAGAGAATAGGTCTAGACAACAGCAGGTCTTAGCAACCATTTCACACCAATCCCTCCTAGGAGAGGTGAACTGATGGAAGTTCATTTGTGTGTGATTTGAAGAAAAATCTCAAGAGAAGCAGCAGATAAAAGAAACAAATATTGTGAAACTGAATATGATGAAGCCTGTCAGGCCATGTGACCTTGGCTGTCTCCTTGAATCCTTTTCTGCTTGTTAGTGAATACCCCTTTCCTTCGGTTCAGGCGCTCTTCTGTTTAGGCAAACACAAATAACAGCTATGTACTTTTGGTCTAAGGGAGACAACAAAGAAAGCAGAAAGAACAAAAGTAACTTTCCCATGAGAAGCCACAGTCTGATCTTTAACAGTCTATAGCAACTCTGAAAACAAAATGGCTAATGCCTCCCCTAACACGCAGAGTTGTTACAGCTTTACAAGAGGGAAAAGACATGGTGATTTTTGTGGCAACACACCCTGTGCTCTGACTTCCACATTTAAGAAAATGCAAAGGGTGCTGGTAAAATATATGAGAGCAATACCCTTAGAAATTAATAACAGAATGTGAAAAAAATTCCTTTTCAGTTGTGAATCATGATTTCTCAACAGTGTATCCATTCTAGAATAAAATACTACGCAACATACCCTGATTGTCAGCACGTAGGGCCTAATTAATCACTTAGGAAACATTTTAACAGTCATAAAAATGAAGGTACAATTATTTGAAGATGATCTGATAACAACTGGTTTGTGGAAAGAAGGCTGGATTTTGGCAAATCCCTCCAAAGACAATTCCAACCTGGAGAGAATATGATTTGCAAATAGCAGTGATCTGTACTTTCCAATTGTATCAGAAAATAGTGCGTCTGAAATACATGGCTGTGAAAACAGAGATTTTACAGTTCCTCTTCTATTTGTTCTCTGTAATTTTCTGCAAATTTCCCTTTTCAGTCCAGTGTTCCCCATTGTTGGTCTCAGTCCCCTTTCCCACTAGTGCTTTCAGCTATTCCTCATTGTCTCCTTCTAGGCTAAGTTGTATGCAGGTTGCCACAAGTGCTTCTACCATCCTTGATCATAGTGCTTATCAACAAAGACGAAAATGGATTAGCAAAGGTTAACAATTAACTGGATGCAGAAACATCCAGAGAGAGCTAGTAGCAGGCTAACTGCCCTGCTCAGTGAAAGGTGTACAGGCAGACGCATGAGATTTTGCAGCTAAACTATGCAATAATAAGTTATCATTGTAGAAGGTACATTTCATTCATCACTTGTAGAAATAATCTGGTGGCAGGAACATGAAGCATCTGCCATACGTTTTGGTGTTACTTAGAATTTGTAGATATTTATGGATTATTTTTGCTTTATGTTGTATTTTCTTAGGTGATGTGTGTAAACATGTATGTACCTTTATTCCTTCAAGATGGCCATTATTCTTGCTCCTCTCCTCCCTCCCACAAGCCACCATCAATGAAAATGATCAATTCTGATGAAAGAACTCAACTACCATGTATTCACTGTAGATGGCACCTCAGATATACTGGCAAGTTAGATTCCTGTAGATCCACTGTGCACATTAACATTGTGCCAAAGCCCATCTTTATTGTATCTGGAGACTATTTTGTGCTATAAGAACTCTAACAGCAAAACTTTTGACTAAATCCACAAGAAAGCTCTGTTTACCATTCAGCAATCTGATTTCCATTATCCAGTTGGACTGTTCCTTTGGGTTGTGCCTGGAAGTTTTATTGCAACTATTTAGACCTAAAATAGACATCAGAGTGGAAAGGATAATTTAAGAAGGAAAAAGGAGCAAAGACAGATTACTACTTTTATTTATAACAGAAGGCATTTTAGTGTGTGCTCAGAAAGGAAAGGGAACAATTTTAAATCCAGCCTTTCAAGATGTAGCTTTCTGTGTTATTTTAAATTTAGATCATACTTCAGTGTATTTCTATGGCAGTCCATCCCCCACTTCGAAACAAACAGTAAATTGCCGCATCACATTCTGACTATGCAGGGGGGGAAGCTTTTCTGATGCTCTGTCCTACAACAAATTAACGAGCCAGGGCACAAACTCACTTTTAGCTGCAGACTTGTTACAGTCCCTCTTCCTATTCCCCAAAGGAGACTCTGTTGTGGGGTGGAGGTTAGTGCACTCGAGCATGAGATCTCACTAACCTATTCTCCACCAGTGAGATGATGAATTTGTAAGACAGAAAATGTCCCAAAACATTTTACCTTTTGGACTATGGGGCAAATTTTGCTTGATTTCCCTGGTGTGAGTCAGAAATGGCTCAGTTACAACAGCATAAATTGGATAAGCCCTATTGGCCTCAGTGGGATGGCTGAATTTGGCCCATTGCTTTACAACTGTGTTATTAAAACAGTCAATCTTCTGGCTGCAAGAAATAATATAAAAAAAAAATCAAAATTCACATATGTTGGGATGTGCTCTGGATAGCATTGTGACAGGATAGAATATCAGACTTAATCTTGTTTTGTACTACAGTGCTGACAACGTATGTGTGGCAGCACTGGAGAAAAAAGCAACCTCCTCATTATTCTCAGTGCGTTTTGCAGCACACCAAGGCATCTGGGCAAGAAGACTCTCAGAACCATGGCAAGGCTGGAAAAAATTGCCTGAAATGAGGTGTAAAGATGAATAAAGAATGATTTCCTTGTTTTAGCTTGAAGAAGAAAGTATTTTTTTCAAAAAGCAGGAAGATAAGTAAGAAAGATTTGCATCTAATGTGAATTGGTTCCATGTATCTCCAATTAACAGAAAAAATACATCAAAATTTATGACGAATGATATGTCTGCTTGGTCCTGTTCTCATTATACATACATCTGAAGTGGAACCAGTGCCGTTTATGAATAATTTAATTAAAGTTATGACAAAGATTATTTTTGTAGCATACAAAACTGTAAACATTAATTTAATAAGGCTTAGAATCATGAAATGCAATCTTAATTACTAGAAACTAGAATAATCAGCTGAACTGAGGCAGACAAGACAATTAACTCTTTAGAAAGGAGTTTATAGCTGCCAGGGTGGGACTAACATCATAAGAGAGTTAGCATAGTCATTACTTTGAAGTGCACAATATTTTGGAATAAACCATAAAAACAACATAAGATCTCTTCATTCTGCATGTCTTTTGAATATTCCACAGCCCTTAGAATTTCTCCCAATATTTTATGTTTCTGTTGTCTGCCAGCCTCAGGGCTTAGTAATATATCTCCATGCCAGCTCTCCTTCATAGTGGTGGCTAAGCCGTTACCAGGTGAAAGTGCAGGCGAGATGATACTCCTGGATCATTGCAGGCATTCGTGTTGTGTTATCGCTCTCTTATCTACAACTATCAAGGTCTGCTTAATAGGGAATAAAGTTTCTTGCATCTTGTGCTCTCCTGGGAGGAACTTCACTGGCCTGCCAGGTAGAAACTTTCTGATTTCCCAACTGTCCCCTACTTTTTGTTGGGGACACTTTTTATAGCTTCTTCTCTGCTCAGGTTTTTACCCCTCACCCTGATGTGTTTAAAGAAAACAAGCATACTCATTGTACTATCAAGATAAGCAAAGAAGTTGTTAGAGCCTCCTCTTGTAAGATGGACTCACCTTTCCTCTGATTATTGTTTCTACTTTGATTGCAGCTTTCTTTAATATTGGTACCAAAATTGTGTAAAGCTTTCTGTCTGGCTGTAGGGTAGAATGCTTTTCAAACTGGGTCACACTCTGCAAGGGCAAACTTTTAGTCAAGTTCAAAGTCAAAAGCATCAGAAAGCTGAGAGTTATCACCCTGAGGATAAAATATATGGAGCTTTTAAACCATAAACACTGTGCTTGACAGCATCTCTGTTACTTACAGCAGGACAAAATGACACCGTCTGCTCTACAAGCAGCACTGCTTTTTTTCTCAGTGTGTTCATTTCTCTGCTTTTCATTCTCTGGTGCCTCATTTCTGACTCATTGTATGAACTGAGCAAAAGAAGAATGAGAACTGGTATCTGAGGCTTCATGTTTTTCTTCTGAAGTCACCACACTCTCACTCTCATCAACCGTGCTGCCCCTGCACACCAAGGGCCAAGCATTTCCCAGTTCTGTAATTCCCTAAGTTGCAACAGAATGACAAAACAAGCAAAAGTGTGATTTTGTGGAGCTAAAATTCTGATCGCAACTTACAGATGTGATAGGCAAATTTAGATTACATTTGCCCTTTCTGAATAAAGGGCATGATTTAACCTTTGCCACAGTGTTTCAAGAGCTCAGATTTTGGAATATGGAATAATTGTAATCATTAAATTAGGTAAAATATTCATCAGCATCACCAATTCTCATTTAAAACGATTTAAAATGAGAACGAGATTAAGCAGTTACCTACTGACACTACTAAAACTCACAGACTACGGTAAAAAAAAAATCTTAATGAAGTGACATCTAGTGGCTACACAGTGACATGAGTGAAACTCAGAGGAGTTGGCCCGGGAGCAAGGCTGTGCACACAGCCTGTGAAGTTCAGGGAAATACAGATGCGGCAGTAAAAGCAAAAGCAGTGGAATTTTGAACAGAAAATACCTCAACATGGCTTTTTAAAAACTCTGCTGTTAGCTGGCACTTGTCTCTCAGAGAACAGCACATCGCTGGCACACAGGGCAAGTCACATTCTAACATGAGAACTGGGTCCCACTGCAGTCTGTGAAATATTAAAATTTACTTCACTGAGCAAGGATTTCTAACCCTAGATTTTAATTCCAGATTTAATACTGACCAACTCTGTGAACCGAATTCCTCTTGGCTTGAGTTTCTCTATCTGCAAACTAGGGACAACACAGGGAAAATTTTTGTTTTAGCATGGCTTTCCAGCAGTGCTTTATTAGGTCAGTTCTTGCAAAATGTTTGCCATTTTCAGATGGAAAGTGCTACTAAGGAGCTTGATATTGTAAGGCATTTTAAAAACAGTCTTCTAATGACAGGTAATTGAATTGATCGTGCACAGGAGATAGAGAAGCTGGTATGCTGCTCAGATTAAAGGGAAAGAAAGTGAAAACAGGTATTGTGAAAACAGGTATTGTTAAAACAGTTAAATTTAGTCTTTCTCTCTCAGAAGCAGTGCATTTGGAAGACTTTGGAGAGGACAATTCTTATTTCACCACTGTCCTATATGCAGAAACTGTATTTGTTAGCCAATGTGTTTCACCTTTCAACAGCTGACATGGTCATACTGTGTAGCCTTTTTTGTAAATTAGCATAACCAGACATCTTTCTCTGTAGTTTCACTAAGAATATCGGCATGCAGGATTGGAAGCATTCAATGCAGTGTGTACAAGTACAGCAGAGCTGTCCTGTGTTTCAGACAGTGACTATGGCCAAAGTCAAATTTACATGAATAAACTGGAGGCACGTCAGCCAGCAGAGCTGATCAGTCAGGATCACGTCAACTGACACAGCTATTCTGATAGACACCTGGAATGATCATGCTTCTTCTCTCACCAATGCAGGGAGCTGCATGATGCTGCCAGATTTGGGAATGCTTCCCATCTTTGTTCCTACTGAAAACTTTTTCTCCTAGGTTCATTAAAAATGAATATTTATTTTTCATTTTTAATTGTTAGCACAGATTTTGCTGGTCTTGGCATTTTCTGTGTGTATCAAAGTTTCCCTTCCCTTTTTATTTTGTGTTTTACATTTTCTTGAAATTTAATAGTTTTTTTAATACAATTCCAGCTTGAGGGCATATAAGGAGAGTAGAATTTGGTGGCATGAAGTGCTGAAATAGTACAAATTTCAACAATATCTGAAGTGTCGGTTGCTCCTTAGTTTGAATTTATAGTGTCTTTATTAGGTTTTATTTCATTCCATGTGCATTCATCAGCTTTGAGTCTCTTCAACAGTGGCAACTTAATATGTCACATTTGCCAGGAGCACTGAAGTTGTTATGTTGCCAAGAGCAGTTTTACACAGAAGATGGATATTCCAGGGCTCTTAAATATAATCAACTAAAAATATGACTATGGCTTACTAAATTTGCTGTTCATATGTAACACAACTATGTTTGTTTTGGACATAGTTTCTATCCATGTATTGTTTCCTAGAAAGCAAAATATTGTTAAACAACCTTGCACGCTAAGGATTGGATCACAATTTCTGGTGGTTTACATGGTACATCTCTTATTTTAAAGAATTATTATTTGCATAGTAAGTTTCAATGGTAATCAGTAAGGTTTGATGGTAAGTGAGTTTTAATGACAGAAAACAGAATTGTGCCTTTATATGGACAGACAACCGATTTCCTGATAAGCAAAAAATATCTGATGACACTTCAGAACTGACTGATGGGGTTGTGTTTGTACAGAATTAATCTATGTTGAACCACATGATTAAATTCAGACTTGGACTCAGGTTGAAGTGTTTTGTGCAACTGTGAATCCGTGGGGTTTTAGAAGTAAGACTGTAGGAAACAGCCACTTCACAAAAATGAGAATCCAAACTGTGTGGAGTTTTATCTTCAAGTATGAGTCCAAGAGAGACATCGGTTTTCATCTCTCCCACCCCTCCCCAGCTCCTGCTCCTTCTCTCCCTTCACCCAGTATCAGATTATAAATGGAAGCAAAGGCATCATTCTGGTGGAGTCCCCTTCTCTGAAGATTTTCAAGATTCACCTGGACACAGTCCTGAGTAATGTGCTCTAGGCATTCCCGTGTCAGCAGGCGAGTTGGCCTAGATGATCTCTAGAGGTCCCTTCCAACTCTAAAAGTTCCATGATTCCATGAAATGCCCCAGTTCCAATTCTTCAAGAACTCTCGGTCAGGATTTTAGTCCTTGGTTCTGGCCTAGTGCTTGATATGTTGGGGTGCTAGGTGAGTCATTCACTTTGAACTAGTGTTATGAAAACAGGGCAGGGGAATCAGTTTGTAAAGACTACCTAGAGAATATGTTGTAGTGGTGGTCAGAGAATAACCCAATGCTGGAAAACACAGAGAAATTACTTCCTAGTTTACCACAGTCTTTTAAATGTTTCTGTAAAGCAGAAAGCCAATGACTACTGTGTTAAGGACTCAAAGCATACTGGCAAACTGCTTGATCGGGCAAATAAGGATATCTCACAATCTAGTCTTCACAATCCTTCTTAAACAAGAGGGAGAAGCAATTTATTGCATTCTGTCATTAGACAAATACTCAGTTCTCAAATATAATAGTACTGAGTATTTTACTGAAACTTGTAGACATCAGCCTGCACTCTCCATATGTTCAGGATTTTACAAGCTGTTTCCATTACAAAAAGAAGCTGATGCTGAAGGCAGATAGTTAATTGGTTAAATCCTTTTTATTTACCAAAAAAAATGTAGACAAAACACTGTTCCCCTCAACACAGTAGGCAGATCTCTTGTTTATGCTTCCAAACCTTCTTTTCCAGAAACCACTTTGTTTATAAAGCTTTCTCTGAAGAAGATGATTCTTTCACTATCTCTTTACTTTTGTATTTTTTTTTAAATTGCATCTCACTCATTAGGGCAAGAAGAGTGTTTTTCAGCCATATAGAACTAATAAATCCAAGCTTTTAAAAAGCCTGTTCATTTCTACTGTCTTCTGTGAAAGTGAACTTCCTATGCAGTCTATATTTTGCATGGGGTACTAATTATTGATACTAATCATGGATCAGTAGAAAGCATAACCTCCACCGTCTGTATCATTAATGCAAGTGTTGGAAAGTTGCTATAATCCTGTTGTTTCTGGTTTTTAATTCAGGATGAGTAAGACAGGACAAAATGCTTATCCATCTACTGGCCAAATGGTATGATAGAATGTGCTTCACAAAGGGATAGATATCATCAAGTGAGTTTTATGGAGGGAAAAGCTGTCTGTAATAAAAGGTTCAGGACACTAGTTGGCCCAGCTGTGATCACTCTTCAGGCAGAAATTGCCCCATGTATTATTCAGATTGTCACTTCAGTCATAGGTCCACTGAAAGAGATTAAATTTTAGATCTGCAGACAAACTATACACATTTCAATTTATGTTAACTGATACTGAGAGTCAATGTTCAAGTTGTTTTCTTAATTTTTGGTGGCATCAGCTCATTTATATGGAAGTTGAACGAGTGGAAGAGATTTTTTTAGGAGCTCTCAGGGGTCCTCCCAAACTCATTCTCCAGCACGATGAAAGTAATGTGTAGCGCAAATGACTGGTTACTTTGCCGATAGGAGCTCTGACTGCAGCACCACAAGCTTTCTGTATAGCAAAGTAGGGAATCAAGATGCTTTTGCACAGGTGAGCTGCTTGAGTCACTTGACTTCCCAAAAGGTTTACGTGGTCTGTGCCGCTGCTACTATTAGTATCCGAAATAGCTGATATAAACCCGAGATTGCATGTGCTACAGTCACACCTCTTGTTGGCACGGTGCAGGAACCCAGATGGAGCAGCTGCTGCTTATCTACCCTTCCTAAGCACCAGGGTTGCATTGCAGCCAGCTTTTTAGCAACTACAGAGAGACAGGGACAGAAGGTCCAACAAATTAACCATAACTTTAAAGTGTGCTGTCCTTTCTATATAGTGTCTGTCTCATAATTCTTTCCCTTGCCCTAGAGTTAGAGCAGCTTTATACGTGAAAAGCCATCCTGTTTCCTGTTCAAAAAAGAAAGAAATGAGAATTTCTAAACTGCTGAATATTTCTTGTGAGGCAAATCCAAACATAAAACACCTCATTACTGATCACAGTGGCGCATTTGCTATTGTGGAGAAGTTAATTTTAGATTTTTTTAAATAAAAAAAGTCCATTTCATTTGGCTTTTCAGGGCTTTATAATCAGCAGAGGCTCAAGTGCATTTCAGAGTGGTGATTTTTTCACTCTTGCTTTTGTTCTGTGAAGTGCAGATCAGAGCCTGCTCTGTAAAGTGGAATAGGCCAAAGCCACACTGCCAGCTATGGTCTTGTCTCAACCCCTTTTTAGAAAGTGCTCTTTGAACACTTTTTTATCTCATCTTTTCAGCACACATGGTACAACCTTCCTCTGAAATACAGGGCATGTATTTCCCATTCTGGTGAGCTGTGTTTTCTCTTTGAGACTACCCTTGAAGAGCATCTCCGTGAGTTTTGGAGCTCTAACTCTGCCTTGCAAACTTTGAAAAAATAAGTACTATGGTGGTTTTATTTTTAAAATCAGTACCTGATGCGCCAGGTAATCTAGATTCTTCATAAGATACTTTTTTTGCTAATTAATAATGGACTGTGAGATTTCCTAGCTGGCTGTTAAGAAATCCATTTATTGAAGTCAAATGGTTACACAATTGTCTTAAAATTTAGGGGCAGCAGAATGCATTTCAGTAGGCAAAATGTGACATAATTGATTTTGTAAAAGAAAAAAAGGCAAGCTGGAGGGTATAGTCATTCCTTTAAACTAACCTCTCCAGGAAAGTTCTTTGCATCACCATTCAGCTGGTTGATACTGTGTGGGAGGAACGGTTTTATTTAGAAAGGTGCAGCTGAAGGCTGAGTTTGCATGCTGTTAGGCATGTGCAATGCTATTGAAGCGAATGAAGTCCTGTGCAGGGAGCAAGCTCTGAGACCACTGTAGCTCATGTTATTTCTCAATGCCTACAGAAACCCCTCCATCTTCCATCCTCTATGTGCATTACAGAACAAACAGGGAGAGCAAATAAAAAGTCCCTTTGACTCTTCAAATACAGACAGTACTTGTTTGCAATAGGAGATGGCCAGCTCTGTGTCACCTAGTGAGAGGTAAGTAGCACCCAGTTCTTCACAGATCTGCCACTGGCTGCACTGATAATCTACAGAAGGCCACACTATGTCAGATTTTCTTACTCTATCTCTGTAATTCAAATGGAAAACATTTCATTTGCAATGAATATGAATGTTTCCAGTGATTTCGATGGTCTTTAAATCAGGAGCTTGTTGTGTAATCAAACATGGAGAAAGGATAAGAAGATACATGTTAAACAGAATGATTTTGGCTATAGCACAAAGGCTGAATTATATTTAAAAAGAAAATCTGGTTGGCAGTTATGTAAGACTATTTTATGTTGTTTGTTTCTGACTTGTGAAAGGAGGAGAGCTTGGCAAGGAAATGTTTTGTTCTAAATCCTGGCAAGCATGTTTGTACACCAAAAATGCTGTTTTGTCTACTTTTCATTTTTCTGAATTTTGCAGACATCAGAAAATACCCACATGCATGTTTGGACATTTATTCTATTGTGAGAATATAGATCCATCATGTGGATATGAAATCAGAGGATTAAAAAATTAAGTATCACAGCTATTTCACATGTACATGTTGGAAAATTAAAGTTTTCTCAGTATGCTTTCTGAAGAGAAAAATACCCAATTCAGTAGAAATATTGCCTTGATTTTCCATTCACTTATATGAGTTTTACATTAGTGCAACCTTAATGCTTTTATTGGGCTTGCTCCTGAGATACCTCATTGCACGTGAAAACAGAGTCACGTCTATATGCTTTTGCAGACTTTTCCTGGTTTTTGGTAGGTTGCTGATTTAGTGGGAGAGCCATAATCTCAGAATAATACTAATCAAGTGATCATTATCAAAAAAATCACAATTTCTTGAGGATGTTTTTCATAACTTATTTGGCACCTAGACTGATTTGTGCTCTGAGTTTCAGTCTGCTGTAGACAAATACAAATGGTCTATAAAGAGCTGGAAATGAGGTTTTATTAGGAATTTGAAATTGTGTTTACTAAAGTCAGTTTTCTTAACTGTCTTTGCAAATACGTCAAGAGCCTGGTGATAGTAAAACTGAGCCATGCCATATCTTTCTAGATGGCCGTAAACATATGCTGAATAGAAGGAATTTTGTCTCTCAGTTTTTCTCTCCTAGAGGACCTGTAGCAAAGATTAGTGTGAATGACTCACAAGCCATGTCTACATAAACAGTTTTAAACACCTTCCCATACACAGTATGAACAGCTATCTCCAAGAATATAACACTAAAATTATTAGAACAGATGTTTTTAAAGCATTGGTACTTTACATGTATTACATTTTCATTTTTATGGTCTTATATGTAGGACGTACCCTGAAGAGAAACTCCAAACTCATATTCTATTGGAGGTTGAAAGAAATAACTTCCAGTTCTTTCAGTATCAGTGCAAAACTTCAGACCAAAATCCTTCATTAGAATGTTTATTTTTCACATCTTAACATTGGGGGACCTCAGATGTAGGGTAGATAGTTCACAGAGTCTGATATCTGAAGAAGCTGACAAGTATCCTTTTAAGACGGATTTAGTGCATAACGTGTCTCAACTAACCTGGCTGAGGGGAACAGTTTATGGAGTCTCAGTTTATGGAGTCCCAGTTTCTGCTTCACCATTTGAGTTGCACGAGCAATTGCAGTGTGTTTCATACCAAGAGGCAGTGAATATTTCTGTTCTCTGCAGTAGGATTCTGTCTCTACCTTACTTTTGTAGTGATTTTGTAATGAGGAATGTCCAGCCGTTAGTATCTAACACACAGCAATGAAAATTATACACGCAAGTATTTCAACAGCTTGTGTAGCAGCTGGCAAATGATGTGTAGGAAGGTTTGTTCTCTTGACCATGTATGTGCTAAATCCTTACTGGTTCCCACCTTTCAAATATGAAATACTAAATAATTACATTTAAAGTAGTAGAAGCTCTTAGGAAAAATGTGCTTTTATGTAATATGTATCTCATATTTCATTAGGCAATGAGGATAAACCTAGAATGTCAAGACAGGACTTAAAATTTAATCTTCATTCCCACACTAGACATTAACTTGGACTTCATGTGAATCCAAGGGCATTCAAACATATTTTGAAAAATGTCAGCTGTCTATAATTACCAAAGGAACAGAATAATACATCAGTAGTAATGAAAACCCTATCAAATATTTGTGGTAACCAACTTTAAACCTCAGCAAGTGTAAGAATTCTGTAGTGGAACCTTCAACAATCATTTTCTACCATATGGACTAAACAGGAATGATGAAAATGAGTTGTAGTGCATGGTTCAAATGTTGTAGGACCAGTAAGATATGTAGGTAACATACTAAACAGAAGAAAGTACAATCCGAGAAATCAAAACTTTAAGTCAAGTTCATAATGAAATAATTTTGTGTCAGAATAACTTGTTACACATTTCCAGAGGGGAGAAGAAACAGTTTGCCTACATCCTGTTATTAAATAAATTCTGTAATATATTGTAAATGGAAAATTCTGAAATACATATTTCAGATTTTCCCATGTTAAAAATCTATAATATTTCATCATTTGATAGGGAATACAGAGATTCTAATTCTAATGAGAGTGCTTTCTAATCCTCGAAATGTGCCTGGGTGAGCTACACCAAGTAGGTGTGCCTGTTTCAAACCCTGTTCCCTGCTGTTCCTGAATACTTGTTTGGATTTCCTGGACTGCCTTTGGACATGACTTGCTACCTTGCATTTGTCTGACGATGGCTGGAGTGTTGATGGAACCAGCCACTCTCCCAGCTATGCTCTGCTTGCCCCAGTCAGGTGCCACGGGCTGTGGTCCTGCCTGTGCTGTGGTTGTTCACAGCTTCCCTCACCAAGCAGCCCTTCACTTATGGCTCCCTGACAGTGAGTTCAAGAAAGGGTGGAAACATTCCTATAAAGGAACAGGGGAATTTCTAGAAAGCTGCAAAAAAATTCATAGAAAGTGAGGGGAGAATTACTAGAAAGCATCAGGAACATCCCAGAAAGCAGTATGTGAATTCCTAGTTCACTCTGTCAAAGTTCAAAGAAAGCACAGGAAAAATTCCTAAAAACCAGACAGGACATTCCCAGAAAGTACCAGGTGAATTCCTGGAAAGTATCAGGATTTCTAGAGTGTAGGTGGGGAAGCCCTAGAAAGTACTGGGGAAATTCCCAGCAAGCAGTGAATTAATTCCTAGAAAGCAGAAGATGAATTCCCAGAAAGCATCAGGAATATTGCTAAGATGGACTGGTATAATTCCTAGAAATCACTAGGAGAAACCTAAGAGAGCTCTTGAAAATTTCCAGAGTAAGGATTTCCCAGCAACCTGCAGAAAAAGTCCTTGGAAGTGCTAGAAAATACCAGCATTGGTTAAAGATCCAGTTTTCTTTATAAATCTTCAGAAAACATAATTTTTATACCTTTAAGCACAGTATCTTGTTTTGTTTGAAAACTTGATACTTCATTCTGGCCTTAGACATTCTTCCTTTTAATTGTTTTATTGCAAATATTATCTCTTTCATCACAAGGAATTGTGATTTCACAGTCAGCAGCTTGTGAGTTCAGATGAAGAAGAAGGAAGTGGAGCTAATGAACTTCCAGGAAAAAAACTTGCTGTGATGCAAATCTTCTCAATAAATGAAGAACAGGGAAGCAGGAAAAAAGAATATAGGCTCTCAGAAGACTCAGTGATACTATTTTCCATGAGAAGTTACTGGTTCTTAATGAATTACATGAATCTATTGAAATACACCGTCCCTTTTTCAGCGTATGATATTCCAATGTTCTGTGCAAGATACATGACTAGTCTGATACGAAATGATTTAGGAGGGTGCCAAAACAGTAATCACATATAGAGACATGTGAAGGGAAAGATGAATCTCCAAAGTAGGGCCTGCTTAAACCCAACTATTTGTACATATTTTTATGAAAATTCATCCCTACCTTTGCCCTCCAAAGTCTTGTTGACTGAAATGTTTCTCCCTTCTTTCTTGTGCTACAGCGTGACAGAGCAGACTGGGCCCCCAATAGCATCCCTGCCAGGCCCTGCTCTTGCTTGTGCTCTTCCAAGCATGAATTTCACCAGCTCAGTTTTCTTCTGTCTGCTTTCTCGTTGAACCAGAGCTCCCTAACCACTGTGGATCACTGTGAGATTTGTGAGTGAAAAGCACTGTCTGAGTACTTGCTGGCTATCTAAATAGTAGGATATCTTCTTCTGGAAGAATTCTGTTCATTTCAATAGACTTTGTGCCTGAGCAGGCCCCGCAGGTTATGCTAATGTGAACATTTAATAAATACATATTCCTTGGGGAACCTAATAACCAGATTTTCATACCAATGACTGATGAATGCACCATAGGGCTTGACCTGGCTATAGGCATTTAAAATATTGGCCGTGTTGAATAGTTACAAGCCGACATAGGAATCTCTTGGGGTGTATTCCTTCTAGATAGGAAGTTCCCCATTGTAAATGGTTTCCCTGCTTTAAGGCACCAGACTTTTAATTCAGCCTTTATTGCAAATGCATCTGGTTAATGTTAAATTAAAACGCTCCAGGAAATCTGTACTTTTCACTGTATTTGTTATTTATGTAAATCTTTGGACAGCATCCATTGCACCAAGGTCAATTTAACTGGAAACATAGAGCAATAGGCGTGAACACAGTCCCAGCAGAGCACTCTATGTCTGATGCTGAACCGTTAATCTTTATTATTCTTCAAGACATTCTCCAGATTTCCACACTGCAAAACCTTCAGATGCCAGGTGAAGGCACAGTCTTCCATACTGAATCTCGTCTTTTTTTCTGAAGACTATTCCTATTCAGCAAATCATTTTAGGTAAACATTGTAAGTCAGGTTAACGTAAAGCTAAATCTGTGCTCTGTTGACTTGGGGCTTTGGCCTGTATTTGCAAGGTTTGGGTAGATTCAGAGGTCAGAGTCCACGCCTAAGGCCACAGATGCTATGACACTTCACATGTCTGTAGCCTGTGGAATGTGCTTCTCTGAATGAATGACAACCCACCGTGCAGATCTGCTGCCCCTCTGTGATGTTTCAGTGATATTTTATACCGATTTAAGGCTTCATAGACTGCTCACAGGTTTTATAGTAGGACAGCTCTCTGTTGCATGAGACCATTTTCCGCACTGCAGATTTGCATAGCTTTGACAAAACGTTTCTCTGCTTGGCCAAAATACTTTCAGCATAATGCAGCCCAACATATTTGCCCAGAAAACAGCACAGCAGCGGCAGCAGTAAGTAATCATGGTTAGGGATACAGAAAATTTAGGAACTATCACTTGGCTATGTATTTTCCTCTTATGAAGAATCTATTTGGGTGAAGTAGCTTATTCTACATTGAAATGCTTTTGCCAGCCTAGTTATACTGATTTTAAGTTTAACAAGTCACACATTACCTGCCAGTATAGTCAGGCCAGCAAATGCTCTAAGGTATGTGCACCTAACCACAAAGTTAAGCAACTGTCTGTGTGCTGAGACTGTGATAGTTAGCAGGATATTTTGACCAAGTGAAATTCAGACAGAACAGGCCACTCAAAGTGGCTTCTTGGGACTGACTCCCCCCACATATAATGTGGCCACTCAACTAGCAGAATTGCATGAGAATCACAAGGTTCTCTGAGACAACCACAACTGAGATCTAAAGTTGGTGTTTGTATCATGAAGTTTCCCTTAAGCAGGCCATGGTCATGACAGCGAGGGAGAAAGTTTGCTCTTTGATGGCAGGCACTACTGTGGCAGTTTGCAGATGTTAGTTTTCAGGAAAAGAAGCTTTCATGGAAAGGAGATGTATTTGCAGAGAGGGGCTTTTACACTCGTCATACTCGTTTTGAAACCAGTGCAAGGCTGAGAAGTACCACATGCTAGAGTAAGGTAATTAGGATTCAGCCCGCGGTTGCTTAATCAAGAATTATAAAGGGTAGCAACAAGTAACAGCATGTTTTTACTGTGTGAAATGAACACAAAAGTTACCATAGGACAGCCCAGCCCCCAAACTGGATGGTGTCAACAGGGTGTTCCTTAGCCAATTAACATCAGGAACAGGTGAGGCTAATTAGCCCCAGCTGAAGTCTTATTACTATGTCTGTACAACTCCTGGGACACAAGCTAGTATCTTCAGTCAGGCATGCAAAAAGTGTGGTACTGCCTTTGGGGAGCTGCAGCTTTTCTAGATAACAAATCCTGCTCGGCTACCCCAGGATGCAGGTGTGCGCATTCAAAGTCTTTAGCTTTGAGGATTTTTGCTCCAAGTCATATAGTCATCTCCCTCCCTCTCTCCCTTTTGGCCACAGCTGCATCTTGTTTTCTTTGTCTTTTGGCAAGTATGGCTGGTCAGCCTAAAAAGGCACAGAGGAAGTCTTCTGCATTTGCAAAGTAACTGCTAAGTCTGATGAGGGTACCTGCATTGTCTTTCCCTGGGCTTGTACGCTCTAACAGCTCTTCTGAAATACTTGACAGCTTCTAAGCTTTATTTCATTGTAATTATTCATAATTTTAGGGATTGCTCTCTTTCTCCACAGATCTCATGGACTTTATCAGGCACTTGAATCTTTCCTGTGACTTGCCTTCTGCAATATGGGCTGCCCCAACATTGAGGAGACATACCTGTGGTTGTTCTCAGATGTGCTCTCACATAAAAGGTATGCCTTTTAAAAAGTACCAAGTGCCTGGAGTACTTCATTGTTGTTTAAAGACTTAGTCCCAGGTTTTGATAATATTTTCATTTCATGTAGAAGAGATAGTGGTTGTTTGGTGGCCTGGACTTTGGAGGAGAGTAAACTACAGGTTATTTTTTAAAAATCAAATTCAAACTGTGAAAGAAAATTAAAACTTATATAACTCATATTTCAAAAATAAAATTACTATATTTTCTAATATATGTGCATCTTTTGGTTTTACACTCACAAGGACCTGAGAATTATAATCAAATTGTAGTCTTGAGAGTACTGGTTGGGTTTTTTTCCAGATGGGGAAGATGAATATGATATTTGAAAGTGTCTTGGAGGAGGCCAAATATAGTTTATATACATAAGAGGGGTTACATAAACTGTGTCAAGATTTTTTGCAACATGTTTCAGTGAGACTAAATACAATGTGTCATTAGGCCTTTAAGGGCTAACATTTATAGAAAGTATAAATTACTTTCAAATGAGGGCGATCTGCTGAGAGCTGTTAAAATTGTTTACCTCTCTTTATAGTTTTCTAAGTCTGGGTTGTTAACAGAAGTGCAGGCAACTCCTTTAAATATTACATGTTTCCACAGCGTTTGACTGAAGCAGATTATTCTAACATTATTTACTGCTGACAGCACTGGCTGTTATCATGAGATAAACGGGTTAAATATTGACTACATAATTTTAGTTGCTATGATTGTAAGTGGGCAACTACTAAAGTATGCAAGTATATCTTGTAAGTCTAGATCAAAATAATCTAGTATGAAAGGAATGATTAATTATCCATGAAATATATGAATCCCACAGAAAATGCAGTTTTATCCTAGGAAGTACTGAGACAGAGAAAGTAGATAGGTGTTTTATGTGTGCCTATGGAGAACTTGATTCAAAACTCGATAAAAACAGTGAGCTTACTTTCAGTGGGAATAGAGTCCTAAATTAATGCACTGCATTAATTTGTATGGCAAATATGGACCTGGTCAATGGATCATGACTACAGTTCAAAACCATGACTCTCCAGCGGGCTCCAAACAGTCAGGAAGATTTTTCAGGAACCTAAAAATTCTAATGCACTTCTTGGATTTGGAGATATGCTCAGTCCTTCTGGTATGACTCAAGTTTTAGAGCTTTTTGAAGTATGTTTCATTTTCTTATGTGAACTTCAAACCATAGATAAGTTTATTTTTAATCACTTAGAGAATTTAGAGAGTTTTGGAGTATGTTTTCGTACCCTTATGTTTATTTCAAACCAAGAATAAGTTTGCTTTTAATCACTGTTATTAAAGCTAAGGCAAACTAGTGAGAAAGTGATTTGGTTTGAGTTTTAATTCTTTCTCTGAACATTATGCAAAACAAAAAGAACTTCTGGAACACAAATATAGAGGTTGTATTGTAACACTAGTTTCAACTATCCTGGGAACTCGTTAGTTTCTCATTACATCTTCGGTCTAAACATAACTTTCTACTAAGTAATTAAGCAATGAACTTGCTACCCTGTTTGTCATGATAATATGCTTAAGTATATATAATTCTCTATTGGAAATAGTACTGTAGAAACATTGCTCTGATTAAAATCTTCAGTTGATAAGAAAGAAATTAGAGTGACAGGGAATTTGTGGTCCCACAAGGTCAAATGCCGTTTTGTAGCAACACTGGGCAATATCCTAAGACTAGACATTACATATAGCTTTCAATATTAGTCTACACAACTAGCCTATCTTTTCTCATACTATAATCGAATTTTTTGATAACATTTAATTTTTGTAGCACTCCTAATATGACATGGGTAGAGAACGTACAGCACAAGTGATCTCTTTTTATTGCCTGGCTTACATAATTTTTGTTGTATTTGGTCTTTGCAAGGTATTTTCTGGCCATGTGTTATTGTCTAATCCAGTGACTTTTGTTCGGACTAGATTTTCAGTTCCTGAGCTCCTGAATTTGCTTATTGAAACACTAATATATAAACCACCTGAAAACTAGAAAATTTTAGTACATTGACATCTTTTAAACTTTTTGTCCCCAGTGATGTAATGTTCATGTTTTCTCTACTGTTTTAAAACTTCTTCAATGCTGAGAGGCTATGGCATTTGCAGAGGGAGGAAAAAATAAAATTAATGGGGGCAAAGTTTAAAATATCATACGATATGTGTCTTTAAATCTGTTTTCAGAGGCTGAGAAGAAGAAAAGTCAAATTTGTTACAGTTAGAATATTCTCTTTTTTGGAAAAAAAAAAATGAGCAAGAAAATATTTTGGTTTATTTTGGAGCTTTCTAATAAATAAAAAAATGTAACTTTTGGATGAAGACCCAGTGCTAATGCACATTTAGTAGATGGTAAAATTTTTGCCTAGCTGGCATTTAAGCAGTCATGCTTCAATATACTTCATTCATGCCAGTGGCCTGCTTTATACCTGTAAAGCTTTGTTACTACTTTACATATAGTCTGTTCTGAATGTGGGGGCACAGAAGAACATCACTCAGGTTTCATAAGAAAATGTTTTTTTCTAGTACAGATCTTGAGGAAACAAATTGTGTGTACATTTCTCTAACTTGGATGCTAAATTCAGAATGCCTTTGCAATTTGTCTGCAACTATTACAGATTGTATAGCCCTCCTTGTCACAGCTATGGCTGATAGCTCTCTACAAAACGGTGGAGAAAGCTTACTTTTGTGATGTTCAGGACATGGAAGTCCTTTTAAGGGGCTGTTCTGTTTTTAATGGACAAATCCGTCTGTAATTTTTTAGCCCTTCAACACTGCAATGTGAAAAAGTAGTTATCCCTTAGGAAAATCTCAGCTATTGACTTGATGTGCTATTTCAATAACAAGCACTTGCTTTGCTTTCAAGATTTTACTAAGGTTCCCAGGACGGCAAAACAACCAATCAGCTTAACGATGAGCTCTCCAGCTCACTCGGGAGCATTTAGCTCATGTTACCGTGTGGGTCACTTTACCACATTGTAGCTCCTTCCCTGCAGCTCCATTAGCTGGTAGCTAGTGGTGTAACGGAAGCAGCTCATTCCCCCAACAGCCTCTTGTATACAAAGGTAACTGTTCTTTTCTATTTTTAAAAATACTTCAAAACTGGTGACGTTCTTTTTTATATATAAGTACAACAAATAACCTAAAAATAGAACTGTAGCTGGAATCTGAGCTACTTAGATTAATGTGTTTATTAAAAATCTAGGGATTTTGGATAGCCTTGTGAGATACACATGACCTTTTCATGATACTCCCCAGAGATACTAGTCGTACTGTCCAAAAGCAGCATAAAGTAGTTCAGTCTCATACAAACAATATAATTAAGGGCACTTTGAGCCTGGTAATGGGATATGAACATAGTAGTCCTGCTCAAATTATCTTTCCAAGTGTACCACAGTTGTCAAATATTGCAGTTAGTGCAAGGGTTTTATATCTCTGGATATAAGTAAGTTTTGTGCTTTCATTGTTGAATATAAAGAATCAGTTTCTTCTCTTAGTAAGCTTATGCTAAATGCTACTCAATGTAACAAGGAACCAGAATCTGCCTCTGAAACTCTGTGCATGGATTATGGTGACCTCCGTTTACTGGAAGTCTGTCCAGTCATAAAAATCAGCCATTACTCTCTGCATTTGTTGGAAACTGTATTATTAGCAGACTTAGCAGAGAGGTCAAAGACTGCACAAATGGTGTAGGCTAATCTATCTCTGCTACAATAAAGGGTTAAGTTGGGGTCGAGGATTGTTGTGGAGCAGCAGAGAGAAGCTGCGTATCCTTTTGTTATCCCCAGTACTATGAGGCCTCATCACTGTGCTTAGCATCATACAAATAAGTAAAAAAAATGTCTGTACTCAGACCTTCGTCTAATCATTGTCTTCCCTGTCTGGCCACAGGACCTGAGTGACTTAAGTGTGACATCTCCTATTTGCATTACGTTTGCTCACCCCATTTCACACTTACACTGCTGCTGACTACAGAAGCCACCTCTGTAAAAATGGTAGGATCAATAGACCTTGCTCTTACAAACTGATATTTAACAAGCTGTTAGCATTTGAAAAATGTTCTAATTAAGACATTCATATAAGCAAACAGCTTAATAAAGTACAGACATAGTCCATGTATTTCAAGACTGAGACAGATAAAGTTTTTTGAATTAATGTGATCTTCCCATACTCATCACATTTACTATGTATATTTGTTTCTGTAGTGTTTATATCACTGTGTTACAGTCTCTAAAAATATATATATATATAAAATAAGTAATGGCCATAAACAGTATCCTCTCCAAATAAACTTTTAAAAATAGTTGTTTGTTTTTTAAAAAAAAAAGTCGATCTACTGGTGAGTATGGGGCTGATCATTAAAACTTACAAGTGCTGTGGCTTTTGATATGTAACTGACTTGAAGTTTTCTAGGTGGTGTTGCAGGGCTGATGTTCTGGACAAAAAAAAAAGTGTGTTACTTAAAGTACTGCTTTCCACCAGGAACTGCTCTTTGCTGGTTAAACGCTCATGGCAGCAGCCTCAGCAACTCATATTTGCCTGTTCTGTCTCTATTTGTAGCACCCCTTGGTCAAAGTTGCCCAGCAGAGGAATCGCACGCCTGAAGTACCTCCTTATGCTTCAGTGCTGCATCGCTACAATAAAATTTTTCTTCTGTTCCAGCTTTTATCTGACCCTTATTGCAGAGCAGCTGGACACCTTTAGTCAACACTGCACCCCTCATAGGTAGGCTGGCTGTCCTCTTCCTCTCATACCAGTGAAGCTGATGTACCACTATGGCCTTCGTGCTAGACATTGCTTTTGATAAAGCTGTCCTACAGAATAAAGGACTGTTCTGACAGTGAAAATATTCCCAAAGCCACTGTAGGAGGAAGGTTTGTGAGATGAAGCTCTCTAAGACTGACTGAGTGGCTGCAGTTTTTTTGGAAGCCTGGAGTCTAACACATTGCTCTCCCATAGTCAGATGCACCATTTGCATGGAGTCAGGCAGCTTCACGGTGTGTACCAAAGCTGAGGAGTGAGATGATCGTGGAGGAGGATGTGTTTATTATCAGACCAAATACAAGCACACAAGAAAGGACTGCATATGCTTTCATTTTAAAA